>JAQGBH010000269.1:0-60842 GCA_034698265.1 Sminthurinus aureus | reverse complement strand
AGGCTCATTTTAACGAGAAAAATGTATGCTTCAATTTATATGTACATGAAAGCAAGTTTTTACATCAGCTACCACCTAAATCCCGAAAAACCCGAATCGTACATCCGAAAACGTAAAAATCGATTTTCGCACATTTTGGCAACGATTGGGGCGTGCAAGTTTTTTGAAAAATATTCTACATAAAAGACTGAATCGATTTGGATAACAATTACAGTGACTGTGCATGACTGGCGAAAAATACAGGAATCGAAACATTTTTGTATCTTTCCCAATGTAATTTGAAATTTTTGCACGCCAATAATTAGCACTTTTGCACATACGATTGCTCCCAAAATGTACACAGACATTCTAGGGGCATCATATGATCAATTTATGTGCTTATTTGTCAGGATTAAAGAACTTCATTTTTTCGCCCCATGTCCGATAAAATGAATTTTGGTTACACTGTCGAGTGGTGTGTAAAATTGTTTTCACACGCCTTAATACATAATAGCATCATGCCTGATCATGCCATAATTTTTGATGCGTATTTAAATCGATGAATGTATTCGTTAACCCTTTTTCAAACACTAATCAGTTCATTCATTCAAATATCAACCCGTTTGAATTTTGAATTCATGACAAATATTTTAGATACACGGGCATTTACTACAGAGGGTTTTTCATTTGAAACACCACCTGCCTTCCAAATTTCAAAAAATAAGATATCAAAACCAAATTATATTTTGCATAACATTTTCGACTTTTCCTATACTTTCAGCGAAATTTTACGAACAAGAAATTCCAAAAAGAAAAAAATTTAATATAGGTAGTAGTTTGGGTGGTAGATGATACTGTGATAGTCGTATAGCCATTATACTGCATTATATGAGTATCAATGAGTTATTTTGTAAGCATACTTATGAATACTTGTACAGAGTTTGAGTTTACTTCCAAATAAATTCATACTGAACACTTCTTGCATCTACATTCTACATGTATGTATACATGAAGAAAAAATCCCTGAAAAAGAACATGGACAGTATGAGTTGTCAGTTGTAACGAAAACAGGATTCAAAGAAAATGGTTGATACTGGAACAGCCAGAGTTTTCCTACTCTCATGTATAGTTGCAAAAGGGCTTTTTTTTTCTTTTGCTAGGCAAGAAAGACATAAGATTGAACAGAAGAGCATTTATCCACCCACATAGCAACTTGATCAATGGATTCTCGTCTGCCCTTCCCCTCATCTCCTTTACGATCTCTCGCTCTCCCTCTCTCTCTCTTATTCTATTCTACTGCAAAGCTACAACATCTTGGTTTACTCTCATCATGTATACTCTTCTTTTCGCTCCGTCGTCTCCACTCTTCTATACAAATGGGTACACAGTACACAGTACACACGCCGTAACTTTATACACTCAAAAACACATGCGTGTACATAATACCCATCTAACGTGCTTCCAACCACCCAGCACTAGAGAGGGTTGCATCTTAGAAGATTTTCTGTAATTTTACAATGAATCTACAATTTTTGCTCATTCTTTACATGTTCAAGGTCTTTATGCTCTATTTTCCATATTGTACTTTATTTTCTATAAAGTAAATAAAATAACCTGTACTTTTTTGATACCATTCTCGTTCAAACGAAAAAAAAAAATTCAGTAATGATGGTCTAATTTGGTTAATAAACTAAAATAGTGGCTTTAATTTTTTTTCATGTACACAATTTTGCTAAAGATTTCTGGAAAATTGGATTAGTTTTTTTTTTGCTTTCTACGCCGGTTTACATAATATATTTTTGTACCGCTTGTGAAAATATAAAACAATCTGCTTTTATAGGTAGCTATGCTCTGGTTTCGGTGACTTTGAGATAGAATTTTATTATGATGATGACATAAAATAGAAACCATAGATAAATGAGATGAACTCTGTTGCTGACCGGATATGAGAAATTACAACATGGGAATGAATACACACCCATTTACAACATACAGAGTAGGTAATCCATGAATTTCGCCCATTTACATATTATAAACATGTAAATACTAAACAGTTGAAAACTCTTATGTACTAGACATCCGACATTCACAAATATAACAAATAACAAATATGTAACAAAAAATACCTTCCATTGCATAACATGTTATATTAGTAGATTTTGAATTCCTACCGAGGTTTTGTTACTATTTTCTAAGCATTCAGAGATTTGGTGGTTTTATTTGTAATGGAATACAAAAAATAGGATTCACTTGATCTCGAAAAACGACGACATAGGAAAAAGAGCACAAACTGTTTGGGAAATTTTAACATAATGTTGGATGAATTTTAGGGTGCATGCATTATATTTTTTTAGCTACGAGGTTTTTTTTCGTCTGATCAAACCCAAAGAAGCATCATTGATCAAAACCAAAATATAATACATAATAAATAAAAAGTCGTTATTACTTCTTCGTAATAATTCTCTTTATCTTCCTGTTCGTACATTTGATAATTGATAAAAGCTAGTAGACTGTAAACAGTGTAAATATAGGATACATTCTAGAAATAAAACTCAACCATAATACTACGACTTATCTTATTTTCTTTTTGATGCTTTGTCTCATAAGGTTCTTTGTACTGCTTTCTTGGTATTCTTCATATTCAGTTTGACTTTGTATTTGCAATACATATAACAACATTCAAACTTCAAACTCATGATAAGACATAAGACTCACGACGAATCAAAACAAAACTAAAGTTGTAACACATATTCCATGTCATAAAAATAGGTAATTGGAGTCCATTGTAAATTTTCCAAGAACTTTTCAGGTTTTTATGTTACAAAATAAAGCAAGTCTAGAGAATCTCATCCGTCATAAATAGACAAATTTTATACAAAATTAATCAGCTACGTAGTCAAATCATTTGTCACTTTGCACATGCTTTAAGACCATTTTAAAAAATACCAACATTTTTTTCCGCCTCTCTGTCGTAATTTGTTTACGGTACATTTTTGAAGTCTTTGAAACCTTTTGCATTATCAGTTTGACTTGTTAGCAAATAATATTAAATATTATGCGTATAAAAAATTGAACTGAAACAAGATTTTTTGACAAAAAAAACTTTTGTTTTTTTCATTTCATGATATCACATGTTCTGATCTCAAATCTTCCTCTACGATAATCTTCAACTTGGCTATGAATGTTACAGTTAGAATGAATTAATAATAATTTCATTTATGTTGATTTTTGAAAAAATAGTCTACGGACTCAAACACCATGCAAAACTACCTGATCTCGCACACTCATACATAAAATTTGTCGATGGCCTCTGTCTAACTAACAATATTTTTAACTTTGTTTGCATACATGTACATTGTACATATATTGTAACTACGAAATATATATCCAGTGCAATAACATGCATGTATAGGTATATATTACAGCATTGTAGAAGAATAGGACACTGACAAAGCAGAAAATTCTGATGGTTCTACTCAAAGACCGGAAATAGAAACTCAAACACCAGCGGAAAGAGGAGCTAAAATGCTAAAGCATGCAGACGATATTACAAGCAAAAGGGACGATGTTACATACAATTGAAAGGGACCATGTTTTACAAACGAGTGCCGTTTGAAAGAAAAAAACATTCATGCACTTTACAATATGGGGTTTGAACTATATTAAATATTTTAGTTTTTTTTTCTGTTTTGTTTAAATCTATTTCAGTTCAATATTATAGCAAATTTGGAACCAGAAATCATAAACTATAAAGGAAAATTATGACAAAAAATGTAGAAAAACAACGTAGTTAAATGTAAAAAAAAATTTACACTTAAAATTCATCATAAAATTGCATAAAATGCCTGTTACATGATATTCTTGAGTGACTTGAAGTCGCCGAGTATAATATAAAATAGTCGTCCCATTCTTTTGTACTCAATGAAGTTTTATCTATTCATATTATTATAGCCTGGAGTAAAGTAGAATAATTATATTAATTATTTGAATGTGTGTATCTGCATTATCTCTTCCGCTACTAACAAGTAATTGCTGAGTCGGACGGACTTGAAACGTTGTATACGTAACAAGTAAAGACACATACATACATGTACATGTAGCTTGGAGTGAAGATGGAGTTCAATTTTAGTACACATACTTTGAAAACACAAAGATTTACATTGATTCAAATCTCTCATTTGCAATTTTCTCTTCGCTCCTGATTAGCTGAATATGAACAAAATTTCCATTAAATTTGATGCTGATAACGGATAGCTCAAAAATAAATTCGATTTCTATAGTTCGTACCATTCAATCACGCACCTCCTTCTCAATGTCTCTTGTTTTTAGTTTATTTTTTATACTGAATGTTTTTTAATGTTCTACAGATACACATTGTGTAACATGATGATAAATTTACATTTATTTTAAAATGGCTGATATTTAAACTAGTTTTACTAAAGTCGAATTTCTAGGACAAGAAGGGAACGTCTGTATTTTAAATGTAACCAATAGCGTACATGAATTTCGAATGTTGTTGTTTGTTTTTTTTTTTTTTTAAATTTAATGCTATAACCTTTATACATATAGAATGAATCATGTTAGTAAAACAAAACAAAAAAAACTATATTCGTACAACAAAATGCATGCTACTGAAGTCCTATAAAATACTATATTATGCTCTTATATTCTTTACACACTATTAAATACAACGTTACTTTTATCCGTAAATTTAATCTAGATTCTAGATATTCTGTTTAACCTTAACTGAAATAACAAAATGAATAATGAAACAAATATCGTAGTAAATCTGACCATGAAAATGGACCAGTACTGTAACAATTTCACTGTCCATGCGATTTGTACATACGATACTATGTAGTATATTCAGTTAAGGTAGCGCAAATCAATTACTGATCACAACATGAACTGTAAAAAAATCGTCGCGTATAAAGCTTACAGCATTATAGGATTCATAATAATTGCCCGTAGCATACATAATATATAGTTCACAGCATGTTCATAGATCATTTAAAATTTAAAACTTGAAGATTCAAAGTTTTTTGAATTTAGAGTATTATAAAATATTTTTTGTTCTTGTATTTCAACATTTACACAAGACTTAAAGTTGCCAATGTGTAATTGTATTATTTGACGAGAATGAAGCAAAAATTCATTATAGTATAAAAACTATGTATTCGGTATTGATAATATATTATTTGGAAGATTTCAAATACAACTATAGTTGCATATAGCGTATAATATTATGTTTGTAACAAATTATGCGTCCAAATTACATGCTATAAAATCAAAACAGGAGGGAAAATACATTATTCCATTTTTATTGTCTCCATTCAATATCAATATTAATGATAATGATCCTCTAGAAATTCAATATGGTTCAAAAATTTTTTAACGATATATGCATAAAATTTTCAACATGTTTTGATGACATCTCCTTAATATTTGCCATTGAATTTACAATGAATGAACCCTAATATCTTGCCCTAATTTTTGCTCATTCACCCGTACTAAAACATGAATGAAAACATTTTACACACCATGAATACATGTATATGTGCATATATATACTCAAAAGACATATCTTTGTAGTTTAATGACGATGTGAATGTATCATGAAATACACATTATTATCATCATCATCTAAACTCTTAGATCTGAAATGTACGTCTGTAAGAAATTGTAATGTTGGTACAAAAAGTCATAACATGATATTCAATTCATAAAAGGCTCACGACTATATTAACATATTGATAGTTGACAGAACAGTTCACAATTAGATGATTGTATATATTGTATAAATACACTAGAAAGTTGACTCTCATGTTACATTTTACAATGTATTGTATACAGAACTGTAGAATTGTAATGATATTATTATATTATAGCCTCTGTAGTATATGTTTGTTTCAATTGAATGGCGAATAAGCAATACTTTTATGAATGAAATTTTCGGGATTTGGCACAAACACATACATTAGAAGTACATATTAAGTGTGCATTATGTATTGATAGATAGAACTACAATTAATAATAAAATAATGATAATAATACTAATATTCCCTATGCTATACGATATGAAATTCATTCAAAAAAAAAACAATGAGGATATATAAATGCGAGTACGCAGACAAATGCTACAAAAAAAAAGTCCTGCATTTCTGCCTTTGTACTGTATTGTATAATATTGTATGTATGTAAATAAAAACCAATGATAAAATACTAACAAAAAATGACAATCCTACAAATCTATAACGATCCATATTAAAGTGCTGAATATATGCAACGCATAATAAAAAAAGTTAATGATTAATGATATAATTAATACGCTCCTACTACTTATGATACTTACTGATTTGAAAATAAAATTCGACTCATACAGTTTTTTTTTTCAAAGAAAATAATACGCCATCAATTGTAACACAATAATATATAATAATAACATTATGTATCATATTTTCAACGCAGTATTTGTTTTACAGCATATGCAAACTATGCTCACTGTAAACTGTAATCTCTAATAATATTGATATCGCCTGTGATCTTTTCAAAAAGGACAAAGCCTATGTTTTTAACATTAACTTTGTCCGTTTTGAAAAGATCACAGGCGATATCCTATTCAGTACGTATCAATGTATCCTACAAATTGTCTTTACACAATAATAATAATAATGTTTAATACATAAAATATTCGTATCCAGCTTTCCGTCGTTTGTTGCTACATTACATACATAAGAATGATATTGTACTATATATCTATTCTATGTATATATGTAATAAAATGCATCTTATTCTTTTAAAACCGATAGAAGGAAATGTCTGTATCCGCAATTTTGCTTTTATATATATATGCATTACAATAGGAAACAATAAATTAACTAATAAATGAATGAATGAATGAATGGATATGTATGTACATATGACAAACTAACGGATGAAGAAGAAATTAGCACTTTAGAGATTTTTCGTTTATAAAATTCATTTCAAGAAACATGCAGGATTTTGTAGAATTTTACGAAAAACTTAAACCGTAAACAGTACAAACTACACAATACACACAATCATCAAAAAAAACTAAAGAGATGTCAATGGAATTCCCTAAAAAAACTAAAACTTTCATAATTTGTTAAACACCATAATAAAATAATAAAAGGTTTATACTTTCAAAAACCTTAGACACATTAATACTTCAAAAAACTATACACACAACACACAACTCTTGATGGACAACACTTTTGATTCTGCTTTGAAATCAAACATGGAATACTGAAAAATTTCAAAGAAATGTAAAATATTATTTTATTTGCTACTTACTCTTCAAGTGGTGGTGGCTCGGTCATGTTGATTTTGATAATAATATCCGTTTATTTTTGGAAGAAGTGTAAATTTGTTAAAAGAGTCTAGAGTGATAATAGTTCTGTTTTTGTTGACTTCATTTTGACTTATATCACCGTAATTTTTTAACACAAATAACAATATTAATATTAATTGTACTGAAGATGCAGTACTAGTAGTAGGGGTTAAGAATTTTTGACAATAACAGCTACTTTGAACTTGAACAGGTCTGATTGTCATCATTGAATAAGAGTTGATGGTGGAGTCCATCAGTTGTAAATGTTCCAAACAATCTTCCTTTGACATGCATTACCACTAAGTATATTATGTCTTTATTATTTCTTCCTGGCTTTTTCCTTCTTCAGTACATACTGATATTTATACATTCACAATTATGTTTATATGTATACATACACACATTGGCTAATCTCTTGATTTTATTTATCTTGTCATCTTGTTACACCTACTATAAAAAACCTATAAAAGAAAACCAAGAGAAACAAAAATCAATATGAATCAAAAAATATAAAAATAAACTTATACGTAAGTACATATGACATATATGTATTTATCAGTAAAATGTACATATGTCACTAGTAAATTTTCCCGACAATGATAATATGTATGTTTCAAAAAATAAATTAACAATTAAATCCTTGTACAATTCTTAACTTACATTTAAAGCCTTTCAATAAAAGATTGAAATTCATTAGAACCTTTTTGGGGTTTGAGTCTGAAAATATTTAGTAACACAAAATTTTGTTTTGGTCTTGGTGTTAAATTCCTGATGCCACAAAACTTTTAATTGATATTTAAAAGATGATATAGTTGATGTACACTGAAGTTTTCCCTTTTAGTTGTTGTTTTATTTAGTTTAAAAAAAATCTAGTTGGGTTTAAAAATATTTAAAGAATTTCTATTTCACATGCAGAGAAGAAAGCACAGATTTTTCTAATTCTCTGCAACACAATTTTTTTTGCTTGATTTTTTTCAATGAACTCTGAAGCACACTTTCTGCTTCTTCTTTCTGGATATTCAATTAAAAACAAAATGCTCGAGTTTTCACTTTTATTTTAATTCCCAATTAAACTTCAAAATCAAAAACTCTCGTCATCCCGACAGACAAATTCACAAAGACTACCTTTTTTCTTCATCGTCATCCTCCAAACATTTTACACTTCAAAATATTTCTTTTTTTTGTGTATTAAAAAAATTAAAGATTTTAGAACTCACTAACTCTATAAATAATTATGGAAATACTTTTATTTAAACTTTAATTGAACACGTTTACTATTTCAGATAAATTAGCAGATAGCAGATATTTTATTCTTTTACTTGTTTTTCTTTCACAATTTTCAAAACAAAATATTTTAACAATAACTTCACTGAAAAAACACTAATTTCTTAATTTCAATTACACATGAAATCCTCAGATTAATATAAATTTCCGGTTATCAGAGAAAAAAACATATTTAGCCACGAAAAACTATATTTTATTTAAGTAATGGTATATTTAACCAGGATTTTCAGCATTCAGCATTGAGGACTTCTTGTTTGTAGAAAATATACTGAATGAATGAAGAAGATTCTCGGGGACGGAGTGGGTGAATTTGGATGAGGTGGATCAGCGATCAGGGAGGTGCAGTTTTCAGTTGGTCGTATAATCAGTGCTCGCCGTTTTCATAATATGGCATGTGGCATTAAGCATAGGCATCGTTTTATGCATTTTATGATCAGGTTTATGATTAATCAGTTGTTATATTATGTCAATTATGATCAGTGCCATGGTTATGCATAAATCGGATGCCATTATTATTGCCGTTTCTCGTTCAATTTTTAATACAAATGAATTCGAGACTCTTGTCGAAATAATTCCAAACTATGACATTTTTCAGTGCATAAACATGTAAATTTATTTCTTTATTTGTTTTCATTCAGTTTCTCTGTATTTCGTTGTCGTTAAATCGTTGGTTGTGCATAGTACTTTATGCAAGCTGATACTTTACATAATGAGAGATGAGGTACATGTATGAAGACATTTGCATTCTATTAAAAACACATTATGCTGCGTCCATTTCCATCATATGAATTCCATGTGCATAATAAAATCGGAGCATTTTATATTTCAACATTCCAATAAGTTTGACTGCAAATTTGTATGCAAATGATATAAAACATCTATATAATATAAAACCCACTCGGACGCTTCCCCAGGATGATCTGTAAGGACATTTTTTTTGTAAATTCATCTTATACATATTGTATTCATGGAAGCTGAAAAGGTCATAATTTTGTCCTGTTAAAAAACATTGAAGATGTCCAAAATCCAAGAGTTTAGTAGAATGCCCGTGGATCATGAGCACGTTTTACCCTTCCGTCAATCTGTTGAGTGGAATAAGAAACTTACACCATTGATGGTTCTCTATTCTCGAATTTATGAATGAAAACATGGAACGAACGACAGGCAAAAGGCATACTATATACTTACATTATACAATGCTTATACAGACGTACATATATATATGTACGTCCGCTCTTACTTGCACAAGTTTGGAGGTTTATCTTACCAAAGCAAAAATGTTCCGTACATTTTACATTTGACGTTTTGATTTTGGGAAGGGAAGCCTTTATGAAACATTTCGCTGATAAAAAGTATATTGTAATACAACTATATCCGTTTCGAAGGAAGCGTGTTTAAATAAAAAGAATATGTATGAAGTATGGACAATGCACACGTACTCACATGCTTCCAGTATGTATTATATTATATTGAAAAAAGTGTATAGTAGTATATATGTGTAAAATTGGAAACTAGGAATTATAGATTAGCAAAACATTATTACTTGTTTCCGAATTTTTAGATGGTTTGTATTGTTTATTGTGCAACGTTAGGCGTAAAAATAATAAATAGTTCGAATACACAAACCAAGCATACCATGTTTAAAATAATACATTTAATACAGTTGATATTAGTACTTTTTTTTTGCATGATCCAATCTACCAGTTTGAAACATACTCTGTATATTATGTATGTATACATACAATTTTAGAACTATAACCTTTGTGCATACTACATATTCAACATTGAATAAATATGTATTGAAAGCATAGAAGAGACTTGGGTATATCTGAACTGTATATCTATTAGTAATTAAGCAGGAATTAACATAAACCTTTAGCCAATAGTTATCAATGAAAATACTGCTTACACACTACACACATGCATATACATATACGCACAGAATACATAATACATACATATAATTTGAGAGTATGAAGTATGAATGACACACTACTACATGTATACTATATTTAATTGTGTGCCTTACGCATACATAGTAAAGGTGCATTTACCCTTCTTAATGATAAAATTCTATTTCAAATACAACAAATATAATTATTGAAACATGACATTGTATATACATGCAGATAGATGTGTAATGTGTATATCTTGTATCGAGTATGTGTGTATTTTGTCTGATAACACCGCAAAATTGTACAGTTCTTACTAATTCTATGCCCAAAGTCATTAAGGAAATATCGTGGGTTGATAAATTATTTTATGATATGTGTAGAAGTACTTTGATTCTACAATAATGTTCTATAATATACACGCACGTATTGATATACATAATAATGTTATTATTATACATTTGCAATATCTCTTGATGTAAACACATTATGAATTTTGTATATAATCTGTGTAGATAGTTATACATATTTACATTGCATGTACTTATAATATGCTTCTGTATTCTGTATCCTCAATTTTTCAAAATGACTATTAGTACTACTTATATCATGTGGTTTGAGGGCTCATTAAAGGTAGTATAAATTCACGATAAGAAAGGCACGCAAACAGTATAATATTTTACATGTAACTTGATTTAAGAATATTTTGGATACTGTACATTGTACATACTTTTGTATTTTGTATTTTGTACATACTCTAAGTACTTATTGACATGTATTTACATTATGTATTCTAAATTCTAGATGCACGTCAAAAATTTACGATTTCCAATTACACATGTAGAGAAAAACTGATAATTTTATTTCTTGAAATTTCTTTACCTTCTATTTAGACAGTTTTAGCCTGAGCGATTTGAGATATTTAGCTACAATTGGCATCGACATGTGAATGATGAACAGAGCTTTGAGCTTTTACTAAATAATAAATAAACTGGAAACAGGTAACCGCGTTAGTAGTTAGTAGTTACTAGTACTGAGTAAGAACTCTACATGTTTCATCTCAAGGCTTATTTTGAGAAGATAAGCCACGATTTGAATTCGGAATTCGGAATGATCTTGTGCAATAACTTCCTTCGCTAATTCATTTATATAATCAAGTTATGTTATAACTAGATGAGATTTTACAGTCAAACGGTAAAAAACTTTAAAAAATATTGAAAAAATCAAATCAAAAATGGGAAAACATCAAAATTTACATATCTATTTATTCTCCCGTGGTTAAATTTGTTTACGAGTAAGCAGAAAACCAGTAACCAGTTGTTTGGAAAATAAATTACTTTTATTTACAATCAAAACTCCTGGAAATTGGAAATGAAAAAAAAAACTACTGCGGAGAAATGCCCGACAACAACAAAAGCAAAACACTCTAAACTCCAAACTCCAAACTTTTCAAGGTACGAAAAATAAGTATCAGTCAATGGGATTCTAGTGATTGACTGAATTGAATTGAATATCAGCATTCATTCAGCAAATCACAGGAATTTCGAATTCCATTTATTTGAAATGTTTGTCAGACTTTTGTTATTATTTATTATTTCTCTCTTGGAAGCCTTGTTGTGACATTCATTTTGTATTTGTGCATTGTGTAGTGTAAGGTCTAACATTTAATGTGGTTGGAAATATCAAATACATGTATCATTAGTTGTATAGTGTACATAGATCGGGGAAAAAAGATAAATTAGGTACACGCAATTTCTTCGTAATCATTCATTTATTTACTGAGCTGTGTGATGAATGATACGTCTATAATCTATGCTCTATGAATGGCATTATGATCTGGTTGTCTAGAATTGATTACCCTGTACAACGTACGACGTACAATGTCTATTGTACAGAGTATAGATGACAGACAACAGCATCCTTACGGGAATTTTTATTTTCTCTGTAAACTAGATAATAATAATAATACTGCATGAATCAATGACTACTTGAAACAAAGTTAATGATGTTCAATTTTCTATAGTGTTTTTACTCTGATTATCCTTCTCATGTTATCATAATATTATTTATTATTTCCTTTTTTCTAACTCATTAGGATAAATTATTACATTGTGCATGATGTTTTTCTGTTTATTTATGACATTGATACATTGAGAATTGAGAGAGATTACAACAGTTTCATGCTAAAGCGTACAGAATCCATAGTACAGTGCGGCTGGAAATTATGATAATACTTTAGAATTTGTGTCCATTCGTACAGTATTTGTTTAAAAAAACTAAAATAGTGAAGGATTCGATTGTCATTCGCTATTCATCACTTGGCACAAAGTCACATTTTTTGACGTGGTAGATGAATGAATGAATGTATAAAAGTTAAAAAGGAACAAAGATGACTTCTATGCATCTAAAATCTAAAATCGCAGGACATAGCTTTCCACGACTAGAAAATAATGACGGAATAGGAATACTCTTCCGCTGGACGATTTGTCCGTCCACCTTTAAATTCATTCATTCTACATGTTTTTCAAGGTTTATTTACGTACACGGGATACAATTTGAACAGTAACCGGAAGAAGGAGCATGGAGAATGGAGAATTGGGGCATGGTTGAAAAATTTTCAGGTGGCTCTCTCATGACGATTATGAATTATGGTGATGACGATGACGATACAGGAAAATTCCATCTCTCACATGAGTTATCCCAGGGAAAAGATATTCATTTCTATGTCATTCATAATATTTATACAGAATACAGAATACAGGGTTCTCATTTCATTCAGTAGCTGGACAATTTTGCTTCAAGTACATCTCTATAACTTTCATAACATTCAGCCCAGAGCACGCACGTGGAGACACGTGGATATGCATAAGAATTAAACATACGTATAACGTAAACACATGTACAGTGTACAATGTACATGGAATCCGGGAACTATTTTTTCATTCATTCATCCTTTCATTCATTCATTCATTCATTTATGTCCGTGATATCTCTGAATCACATGTACATATCCTGTATCGTATATCGTACAAATAAACATGTAAACATAGATATACCCAGATTTCCAGTTCCAGCCCGCATTTACTTTGTAGATGCACATAAGTAAATCGATAGACTGTATGTTGCATGTGTGCGAATGGGAGATATAGAATGTAGAATGTAGAGAGATGGGTGTGTGAAGTATGAGGTATGTGTGTGCGTTTAATATAATATATATATTTGATATAGCCTCGTGCGTACATTATCTATTTCCGTGACGTCTGTTATCCCAAAATACATTCATACTTTTGAAAGTAGGACCCGGTGCAGTCCGCAGTAGCACATCTCCACTTCCTAATTCCACATTTTCTGAATCCAACTCAACTCAAATACCAAATACACTATGCACCATCCAGTATTCAGTATGTAGTACACGGAACACGGTACACGCACACAATGAACACCAAAAGAAAGTTTCGGTTTTGTGTGCTGTGCGTATTGCGTATGCGTAAGCTCTGTCCCTGTTCCCTCTCTCTAGAAAATCTATAAAATTCCCCCCTTAAGCCAAATACCAAATACCGAATACGCATAGAGGTATTTATGCACATCTTGAGTCTTCAGTCCACAACATGTAAGTTATGTACATCTCTTTTCCTTCATGCCACACATCTTTCTACCTAGAACCGAGAACCTAGACGTACAGACTACAGACTACATAGACGATGAGAATTTTCTGCAGTATCCGAGGGGGCTTCATTCATGATTTGGCTCAGAATTCCTTTCATACTTGCTCTATTATTCTCACTTTTTCTTCTCTTTCCCTCATTTTGTAGGTAGCAGTACCCACGTCATGAAATACACACACGTTATACTTTGTACTACATATTCTCTCTATATTATAAAATTGTCTATATTGTCTAACCCATATGTACATTGTACATGGAATAATACGGGAGAACTAACAGAAAAACCACCAAGTTCAATGTCTATGTATACATATACCATACACTGTACACATTACATAATGGATAGATAGATAGGCAAGTGGAGCATATTTTATAAATATACCCAAGTATTAAGTATACGGGTAGGAAATACACAGGCTATAGTGGGCTATATAAAATCCATACTGTAGAGAAAGAGAAGAGGGAAAAATTGTGTGAATATACGGACTACAAACATTACGCATTCTTGGCTTTACTGTGCATAGAGCAAAACATTGAAACTTATACTGTAGATTGTAGATTGTACATTGTATAATATTGACTGTACATAAATACCTTTGACGCATTATCAAATATAGAATAAGAATACTCGTAATACATGTATCTATCTGTGGATGTAGTGTGTTATGTAGGACCTGAACTTTATGTTCATATAGGACATACAGTTTAGGGACTGAGTAGTGAGTAGTGGATAGTGCGTTCAAGACGAGGAAGAAGATGGAAGTGTAATCCACCATGTAGATGTGTATGATACAACAAGGTTGGATGTTGCTGGATATGAATGGGAACGACAGAGACAGAGAGGGAAAGAGAGAGAGAGACAGTGAAAGAGAGCGACGCAGAGGAATAGAGGGAATGAGAATAGCAAATTGAAAGAACAAGAAGTAAGGCGAGAGCACAGGCACGTGTATCTACAATCGATTGAAATTCTCCAGCCTAAAACTCAAACTCATAGTCGAAGAAGAGCAAGCAGCCACATGCTTGAAACAAACTCCAAATTTTCTTTTCACTTCTCTCTCTCTCTCTTCTCGTTTCATGTTCCATCTTTCCGTATTCTACACTCTACAATCTGTTCTCTTACTGTGACTAGTTACTGACTAGTCAACAATTCTTACGCAACTTGATGTACGCATGAATGAATGAATGGATGGATGTAAAAGTGTGCTCCAAATTCCTAAGCCAATAGCACACACTTTTCTAGTTCTTACTGCTAGGTAGTTTTATGTTTTGTATCTGTTCTGAAGGGGAATAAAAAGTACTCCAGGTCCATGATGACCATACTTTTATACCGTGCATACATACATTTGCTGAATATGTAGTATTAGGAATTAGGACTACTACTATATCATTTCATCCTTGAATAATATACATAAAGTATAGAAAATATGTCGAACTGGCATAGTATTCTTCTACTTATGTACAAAATGTACAATGTACATACTACTTACTTACTCGAGTGTAGTAGTAAAAATCTCAGCTTAAATATCAAACTCCCATTCTTTGACTATACATGGCACACAACAACATGTGAAAAAGGTACATTATGCATATTTGAGAATTTCACTAGATCCTACAATCTAGATTCTTGATTCCATTCATTCATAAAAGTGGAATGTGTGTGACGTATGACGTATCATAAAGGAAGGATAACATGGAACAATATCGCAGTCCATTTTCACATTCTAGATTCTTGATTCTAGAATCTGGAATCTGGAATCTAGATTCTAGGTAATTTGGATCATTCATTCATAAACCCTGCATTCTCAACCCGTACACACGATGAAATATTATTTAGATTATTCATAAATTCATTTGAATTGTTTTCCCCAATAAATATAATATTTTATTCACTATTTCCATTTTACATATTTTTAAAATCTTCAATTTTTTGTACAAATCGACAACATGTAATTTTTTTAGTTTTTACTTTGTTGTAGAGAGAACGCGTATGCGTATTGTATGAGCTGGGAAAAACAGAGAAGAATAGAGAATAGAGAAGATAGTACAAGGACAAGTTGAAAAACTTGAGGAAATCCACATGAATAGTGAAAAGTGTATGGCTTATGGTTTATGGTGTGTGGTATGTAGATTGAGAGCGGATGATAGAAGCAACGAGTAGAAACTTACGCCATTCCAAATTCTAAATTCTGAATTCTAATCCATTCGGCAAGGATGGATTTATGAATGAATGAAAGACAAATAGAAAATAGAAAGGAGGAAAGAAAAGAATGACGGAATACTGAATACTCAATGCTGTGTTTGTGTGTGTTTTGTGTACATACAAAAATATGTAAGCTGTGACTAGTGAATAGTGCATAGAAAATAGTGAATAGTCAAACTAAACCAAGGCAAAATCTGAATTGAACTGAACTGAGCTGAGCCAAGCTGAGAGTTAAGACAAGCTTGTGTGTACAGTATACTGAAGTATGTAGGTTGTATAATATATAGTATGTAGGCATTAGGCAAACTGGTGCTATAGTCTAGATTCTAGATTTGTGTACAATATACAATCTGTTTGTCTGTGTATTGTGTATTGTGTACTGTGTACTTGTAAATTGTACTGTGGGTTGGATATTAGATATTAGATATTACACTTTAACTAAAGTTCGCCTCAGTCGTTCATCGATACAAAGTCGAAACTCAAAATTCATTCATAAACTCATTCAAACCTCAAACCATTCTAGATTCTAGCTTCTAGCTTCTAGCCACCTACGACAAACTACAAACTAGTATCTACTACGTTCCTTGTTCCTGCATGTTTTTCCTTATCCTTGCTCTAGTATCTAGTATTTACTTGACTACTACATACTACATACTATGGTGAAATATCAGTAGTTGGTCTGTATGTTTTTCCGTATTCAGTATTCTAGATTCAACCTTGATGTTTTATGTTTAAATACTATACCTATACGAGCAAACTCTACGCTCTACACTTTAAACTACACACACATGTTGTCTTATATTTTACTAATTATTTATTTATTCACCTACCCACAGTGTAAAAATATCACGAATGTCTTTAATCTTTATATACAATATATACAGTGACTCAGATATATCTTTATTACCAGTGCCAGTTTATAGGGGCTAAAAAGGAATTTTAATATTTTAATGCGGGACTCCTACATTTCTACGTTTCTACTCACCGTATCTCTCTCTCTCTCTTTCTCTAACTAAAATGGTGAATGTTTGTGTTTGTATAGATTCAATTCAGCCGCACACGCACAAAATTTACCCAAAATACTTACAATGTCACTGATGGATTTGATTCATTATTCTTATAAATGTGGTAATAAATTTTTCGATAGCATAGGCCTTACTGCATACTTCAGACTCCATTGAAGGATATAAAGTCCAATTTTTAATGTCAAATACTGTATAATCTTTTATAGTTGAACAACAATGCAAATAAGAATAAGGACCAACAAGACGTTTTTTTAAAGAATACTTAGAAAATCAAATTAGCGAATGCGTAAAAAGTAAAGAGTGAAGAGTGAAGAGGATGCAAAAATAATGAATATACATTGAAAATATGAATGATAATACGTTAGATCTTAGACACATTGTGCATACAACACATATAAAAAGGAACCAGAGTAAAACTAAAAACCAAAATACATCTACTAGAATCGAAAGGAGGTCAGTATCTCAGTTTCGGTTAGATACAAGCATACTGCTCGTAACATGTTTATAGTATATTGTATATAGATTATTGGACATTTATTTATTTATTCATTGAGAAACTAGCTTGAAAGTGCAGACTGGAGGGAGAATTTATATTTAACATGAGTAATGAGTATACCTAAAATGTGTATTAATAGGCACACATGGTATTAGATGGATGTCTAATGGTTTTGTTTTAGTTGCATATTGCATACAGTAGTCTATGCAACATGCAACTGACGTGCAGAAAGCAGAAACGTACGTGTGTTTATAATGTACAAGTAAACTCTGTTTCTCATTACTGCATATTACATATTACATATCCTTCATCTCCCATTTCTCTCCCACTGATCATTCAGGATGATGGATCCCTTCTCTGACGTGGTTTTCTCTCCTTTCTCTCTCTCTCTCTCGCTCTCTCTATTTCTTTGTGTAGTTCGTAGTTTGCAAAATGCTTGGTTTGGCTTGTCTGTAGTCTGTAGTATGCAGTCTGCACGAAATATACATAATAAACTAGTAATATGAAAAATTATATATTTGATGTTTTACTTTTCCACAGAAAATTACAAGTAGAGCGGAAAGAAAGTTACATGTTTTTTTCTGCATAACGGTAGGTACTAAGTACAAACCACCAAACATTCAACGCTCAACATTTGTATTGTGTATTGTGTACGTTCATCGTCAATCGTCAATCGTCAGTCGTCGGTTTCTAGATAACTACTCCATTTCACACAGAGATTAACGAGTAACCAGTAACTAAACAACTAAATAGTCTGACTAATTACTAATTGCACTCATTCAAAATTTTACCACTGAACTCTGTACACTGTACAGTGTTTACACAAAACACAAACAGTATGGCAAGAAAGAGTTACATAATATTTAATATTATTAAATACATACTTTTTCTTGGAGAGTTTTAAAAGCAGTAGTCAGTATTGAGTATTGAGTATTGAGCATTGAGTATTCAATAGTGAGGCATGTAGTTGATTTCTTCCATGTATTTAGTACCTACGTTTTTATTTTATACGAGGAAAACAGGCAAAACGTTTGTGGATATGACGTCAGATTCATGTAAATGTTTAAATTTGCCAATTCGAAGAATATTGTCTTTAGTGTTGAATGTTCAAGATTCAAGATTCAAAATTCAAGATTCAAAGGTGTTGGAGGTAGGAGGAAAGTGATACGGCTTATTGTATTTGGCTTTGAAAGCTGAGATCTGAGAGCTGAAAGTTGAAAGTTAACTGGAAGCTGGAAGTGAAAGGGAAATGGAGCTGGAAGATGGAAGAAAATGAACTGGAGGAGGAAGTAAAGGAAGAGAAGAGTAGCTTTTAATAGTAGTATAAAATGTAGGTGCTCTTGTTCTTGTTCTTGTCTTTTGTGTGTAGAACACTACACACTGTGTACACAAGAGTTTTTCCAATTTCTCTTGGATTGAAAAACTTGAAAGTATTCTGTTATGAGATTTCTTTTGACTTTTAGATTTGAGAAAAAAGAAATTACTTTTGTGAAACTATTTCTCAATTCTCAATACTCAATAGCACATTTCAATGCAGCTATTTTTACTCCCTCTCAATTCTCAGTGATTTTATCCTTGGAAGATTTTTTGTTTTATCTCTAGACTCTAGACTCTAGAAGTGGGTACGACAAAACTTTTTTCCATTTAGTAGTGTGTCATCTGTAATCTGTAAAAAGTACTAAGCACACACTCATCATTGTAAAATGTACAATGTTCAGCTTGCCCTTTCGTTTTAGTTATGCATATTATACAGGTGAAGCTTTGAATCAAAGTCCAAAATCAACGTCTATAAAAATTCATGATAAAATTAAAGTTCAAAGAATACTAAAAGAGGTTTTAATAAACTTAGTTAGAATTTCGTTAAAGTCTTTGAGACTGCTTACACAAAAGAAAAAATAATTCATCAGTTGCTCATGAATCCATGAATCCATGGAAACAGAAAGTTATGTATTATAAATGTCTTTACAATAATTATTTCTTTCCTATGAATTGCTCCACTTTAAAATTCACAATTCCCAACGCCAGCGTAATTTTGAAAATTAAAAAGTATCGTCATATTGTAGTTGCACAAATAATATTGTACAAGTACAATATAATATTCGTATCATGAAAAATCCGTTACTGTTTTGATACTTTGATAATGCACATCCGCCCAAATTTGGAAACAGGTAGGCAGAAATGAGAATGATGACGTGATATGATACCATATTCAGCCATTCTGATATTTAAGTCAACCAGTCCAAAGTACAGAGTACACTTTATAAAGTTACAGGTATTTTGTAGATACGATATTTCCACATCTCTAGACTCGGAACTATAAATCATCTCATAAATAACAATAGCAATAGTGGTAAATCAGCTTTCTTTAGATACTGGATACTAGATCCACCAAGTAGGAAGCCATTGGTCCAAAAATAAACATTTTGTCTAAAGATAGTTGCGACAGGACAGGCAACGTTCTCCAGTGAAGGGAGAAATGGCATTGTCATGTCTATTACTAAATGTGCTGAGTGTTGAGCGTTGAGAGTTGACTGTTGACGCTGACATTTCTCCGCTCTTTATTTATTGAGTACACTGCATCCTGGATTCCGGTAAACTGGTACTCTGTTCCGTAGTACGTCATATTTGTCAACGAGTCGACGGGACCTGACGTCATTGTTCAGCGTACCTATACGCCAACGTCTACAGGATACAGGATACAGCAGACAAGCACCTTGTACAGTATATTTGTACTCGAAAGAAAAAATGTTGAAAATCCTTCAAAAACACTTTGAAATCCTTTCCTTCTCCTTTTTCAATGCTAAAGACTGAAGACCGAATATTCAACCCACCATTCAAAATCCAAACACTTGAATTCAACGTGGTAAAAGAACTTGACTGTTGACTATACAACTATGCACATAGACTAAAGAACTACAGAATATGGAGTACGGAGTATGGAGTATGGAGTACGCATACAATCTGGTGCTGAAATATGAACAATGAACAATATATTACGAGTTAAGAGCCAGAGAGCCAGCTACTTCAAAGAAAAAGTCTATAATTGCGACCCACACCGCTCTGATAGTTTATCATGAATCATAAATAGTGAGCAGTGATAGGAAAAAGTAGGGAAATGAAATTATTACAGCTAAAAGTCACTACGTGCGCATGGAATTATCCTTTGTTCTCAAATCTCATGCATGCTAGTACATCATGTATGGAGTATAGAGATTGAAGTACCGTTTTTCATTTTTCGTCATCATCTCCGGTTTGAAAACTTTTATACACGTAAAAAAATTAAGTTTTCAAGATTCAAGATAAAGTGAAAGTATTGTGAAATTGGATAAAAATTTAAAAATAGTACTACTTGGTTTTTTTTATTCAATTGAATAGTTTTTTATTTTTTCCTGGTAGATATTTCACACTGCACAAAGGAAAAAAGGAAGGAATGGAAATTGAAATCCGCATGGACATTTATCTAGTTTCCGCTCACCTCATCTACTCCTCTACTCCTCTCCTCATCTACTCCCTACCTCTTCACTAATTTTACCAAGAGGCTCAGTGCCAAAAAATCGGATGAGCTCCACTCCCAAAAAGCTCTTTCATTTTTCATTTCAAAGACTCTCAACTGTCGAATGTCGACTGTTGAGCCAGAAGCCGGGAGCTTGGAGCTTGGAGCTGCGAACTGAGGCGAGAGAAGAAAAAGAGGCTAGAAAACCAGAACAAGAACTAGGCTAAATCCACACTTTTTCATGTACCTATAAAACAGAAACAGACTTAGACGCTAGGAAAGCAACGTGCATAGTAAAAACATTCCCCACGGACTATTCTTGTTTCTATGAATGAATGAATCCATTCCTTTTTCTCAATGAGAATCTACACCACACTAAAACTAAGAACCAAGAGCACACAGACGGAGAGAGAGAGAGAAAGAGAGTTGTGTGCTATGAGCTCGCCTAATATCATCAATAGTGTAGAGTAGAGACTAGAGAGAATAGAGAGATGACGATTAGACACTAGACACGGAGCAGAAATACAGAAAATACAGAGAAAGTAGATCGACTACATACATGTAAATAGTCAACCATAGCTCCATTTGTTACTATTGTTCTTCTTTCTTCATCATGATGATGATGGTAGTTTTATGGAGGCCAAGTCTACATGTCTTTATGTCTATCTGTCTATCGATTAGCTGAGTCAGAATGTGAAACTAGGGAATAAAATAGAAACAGAACCAAAAACCCAAAACCCAAAACCCAAACCAAAAACGACAGTCACACACAGGACTCAGCTATGTGCATAGCGCATACAGATACAGACAGACATCTGTATTCTGTATCACCACCCCATCGTAGAGAAAGCAGTAAAAATGGAATCACATGTGAATGCACATCACCCTCCGCTCCCTGAAAGAAAAAGACATGAATGTAGAAAGTAGAAAATATAAAGAAAATATGTAGGGAATATGTACAATGAACATCGTGCATCCTACAGTGCTGTACAATAAATGCTGTTCCTATAGTATCTACTGACTACCCAGACGAGGAAAGTAAAGCCAAGAAGAGATCGCTACATGGAGAGTCGAGAGTTGGGAGCTAGAGAAAAGGAGACGAGAACTTTCCAAACCAGAAACAACCAAACCAGAGGAATAATGGAAATGGGAATTATTGAGTGCGGGGGTGGTATAGTATAGGGTACAGAGCACCGAGTATATTCTATATTATGTAGAGTATAAAGTTTGTAGACTGTAGACAGCAGTGAGTAGTGAGTAGCTGATGTGTGTTGTGTATTTTGTATTTTGTATTTTGTGTGCAAGTGGATTGTGGATTGCGGATTGTGGATGAGATGTAAATATTGGAAGGGAGCACATACAGGCTGTATGTATTTTGTGTACACTGTACATATACTGTCTACTGAATACACGGGCACGCTGCGTTCTTTCTTTTCCACCATCCACTATTTACACTCATGCTGTCTAAGCTTGTGTAAGCACAAAACATATCTAAAATCCAGAGTCTAGAATCTAGAATCTACATTCTACATTCTACATTCTAGAGTAATACATGAGACATAAACACATTAAAGGACACCTACCACACAATCCACCATACACCATACACCATACACAATCCATTTTTAATCAATAAATATAGTAAAACATAATCCGTAGTACATTCTACATTCTCAGTCTACCGACTAGATTATACCCATTGCCCTGACAGGATACAAGACAAAAGCAAGAAAATATAGTAACCACAGACAGGAGCGCCAGGAATCAGGAAAGCGTGGGCGTTTACACGTTTCATACTCATTTTATTCTATGCTATTCCTACACAATACATAATATATCAGAATAAAATTCAAAATTAAAATACAATGTGCACTGTATACTGTAAACATTCCCTCGTAAAGAGTATTGAGTGAACAGTAAAATTACAATGTTCACTAATCCAAATTGCAAGCAAGGTATGGAAGTGAAAAATTAAACATTGGAATCCAAAAATAATATAGTATAAAAATAATAAATATTAACATTATTTTTAACGATAAAATTTGTTAAAAATTCCTATTTTTTATCACGTTGAATTTGATACAAAATACAGAATACAAAATGCAGAGTTACAGAGTGCAAACGACAACAAAAGTAAATAAATGCAATAATTCGGAGGAACCTCAAGCATAAAATCTGTAGGTTTGTTCTGGAAAGACAAGGAAAAACTAAGAAAATGAGCAAGAAAAACTAAAGGCTTCATTTTCCATTCTCCATCCTTCATTTTCAAAAGTGAAGGTTTTAATAATGAACCAGAGTGGAGCACATTTTGGTTTTTGATGAATGAAATTGAGGAGAGAAGGAAAGGAAAAAAGTATGTAGGATGTGGAAGGAAGAATGTACAGAGAGAGAGGGGAAATTGTATACTTTGTATCTTGTACAGCGTACGGTATAGTGTACAGTGTACAGTGTACAGGCTGAAACGATACCACTGCTGGGCATTCAAAATGTGCAGAGAATAGAAAGTAGAAAGTTGTGGTTGGATTTGAGATTTGAGATTCTAGATTCTAGATTCAGAATTGACTACAGAAGCAGAAACCGTGTAGACTGTAGGCTCAAAATTTAAGACAAGATTGAGCATTTCCACTTTCCACATTCTACATTCTACACTCTACACTCTACACAACAACCACATGCATGTATAATGTATATTATAAAAGACACAAGCTATAGCGCATACTCTGTATACCAGGACGCTTGTATATTGTATATTGTACACTATAAGTTGTGCATGTAGTGTGGAAATGGAGGACGTTTTCTCAACAGGCCTTCCAAACTCTACATTCCAGACTCTAGAATCTAGACTCAAGACTCAAGACTCAAGGAAAACTACAAGCCAAAAGCAGACGTAGCAGAAAGTGTTTCATTTCAGTACTCCACTTATTCTTGTGTGTGAGTGTGTTTGTGTGTGTGTAATGGGATATGGTACGGAGAAGGAAGCAGGGAAATATCTAGTGTGAGTCAGAGGGAAAGTCTGCTCCTTTCCTTCGCTCCCACTTGGTTTCCTTGTCGACTGCCTCAGTATTGAGTATAGTTCTGCCGACTATATCCAGATTTATATATCCGACCCAGGAAATTGTATAGAGGCATGTAGAGAATAGAGCGAGAGAGAGAAGGACGTTATAGGAGTAAATTGTGAATGAAATGAAAGTTGCTTAGCATTGCTTTTCCCCTCTTCCTCCCATTCTCCCTTCTCCACTTCCCATTCTTAAATGCAGAACAGTTTCTCAGTGCCACTTTCAGCTATCGAGCCAAAAGGGAAAACTTGCTTGTCATTTTAAGAAGCCTGGAGTTGGGAGTTTGGAGGTTGGAGGTTGGAGGCTCGAGAAGGAAAAGGAGGAACAGCCTTGGCTGAATACTGAATGATATTGGCGAGGATGAGAGGTTCATTCTTAACTCTGTAGACTCTACACTCTACACTCTACATTCTAGATTCTACTGTAGATTTGAGCGCAGATATGCATCATCAATGTATCACTCTCCAGTCTTCAATCTCAACTTTCTGTTCTCTCCTCTAATCTCACACTCGGCGTGTCTGTGGTATCTGTATTTTATATTTTCCCTTGTAACTTGTAACGTGAAAACGTGTAAGTTCTTCAATGCTTTTATTTATGACTAAACATTTCCATGTAAATTGTGAATGGAGAATGGAAAATTGAAAATTGAAATTGGAGACGCTATAACTTTGGACTTTCGGCGATGCATACCAAATACTCGTGTAACAGTTAATACTGCAAGACATACAGTGCATGTATGCATGCACTGTACATATATGTAATTTTTTTTCACCAAGTCTTTTCCTGAATGAATGAACAATCTACAATTTTTTTTACTAAATTTTAAGTTACAGATTTAAACTTTTGTATTTTTTACACGTTACAAAAAGTCAGTGCAAATTTAGTCCACTACGTTGAAAACGTAAATATCAGCTTGAAATACATAAATTGGAAGCTCAAGGCTCAAGAAATGTAGGGGAAAATGTAGATTTCAGTAAATAAAAAAATAAAGAAAGGAAAAACGTCAAACTTGATTCTTGAGTTTTGAGTAGGCTTAAATTATGAACGGTGCCTCTTGCACTGTCAATGTCTAGAATCTATAGTCTAGATAGTAGGTAGTACATATGCACATATAGTATAATATATAGAATCAATGACGAAACACATGCGAACGGGAAATAAAGAAAGGAATGAAGGTCATTTTGTGCCCTACTTTTCCAGTTGCTCTAGGATACTCGGATACTTGGATACACTGTGTACAAATGTACGTGTTCAAACATTTTATATAAAAGAGAGTAAGTGCGATGTAGGATAAGCTTGATACTTGTTGTATCGTGTATGGTGTGTGGTGCATATGTGCGATTCAAATTGTGAATGAATAAAAAACAAACAAGCTGAGGTCTGAGATCTGAGATAGTGAAACGGGGGAGAAAGAAGGAGACGAAGAGGAACGACAATATGAGAAATAAGGAAAGGGACTGTCATTAGTACATTATTATTGTTTTAGCTTCATTTATTTTTTCAACTCGCTCGGTAGAGAGTGGAGAGTGCATAAGTGTATTTATTTATATGTATAATACATTGAATTATAGTACAAGTCTACAGTCTACAGTCTACCCATATCCAGATCCAGAAATATATAAAGTTTCTAGTTCTCCTATACTCTATACCGTAGGCCTTAGCTCCCTCTACTCTATACTCTATACTCTATACTCTGTACATTGTACATGGATTGGATGCCCAAACCTCATTTCCTCATTTTCCCCAACGCTCTGAAGAGAAAGGAGAAAGGGGAAATGGATTCATTCACATTTTATTGAGTGTGTGCACAAAGACAAACTATGAATGAAAAAAGGGAGGAAGCGAGGAAGCCCACTTCCTCCGTCGCACACATACTAAATACTAAATACTGCATACTGAATATTTTGTACGTATACACACATGTATACTGCTGATTATCTCAAGCATATCATGTTTATCAACATCAACATCAACAAGCAGTATGTAGTATATAGTATATAGTGCATGGTACGATAAAAGCGTCCGCTATATTATTTCAACGGAATGGGGAAAACCCAAGGATAGCAATGGTAAAGTTGGCTAGAAAATTCATAAATGCTCTCTCTCTTTCTCTGTGTGTACATGTAGTGTATGTCGAATGTATAGAGACTATGAGCAATAAGGTAAACAGGTAAAAGCTCTGGTTAAATTTTCCACACCCAAGATTATTTGAATATTACAGAGTCCAGTTTCCAGCTTGTATTAAAAACCCTCACATTTATACGTATATTGTGTAATTTAAAACAAAATTAATCCACTTGATAATTTATTCAAAGGACTCGGTTGGAGATATTTGCGCTATTTCGTATTTTGTATTTAGTATTTAGTATTTTGTAACCGTGAGTTACTTTTCTTTCCTCACAGTTTGAACATTGTTGAACAAGTACGGGCTATTTGACTTTATATAAATTCTCCACTATTAAAATTTGACATAAACATGCACATGTAAGTTTCAGACTTGAAATTATCCTATTTTATTTTGTTTTAGTTTATTAAATTCCCAGAGAAAAAAACCCACACGTGTGCGGTTTTGGGTTTTACTTTCTTCTTGATGGCGAAACGTGAAACATGTAACAGCAATGTACGAGATTATTGGAAGGTCAACAGTCAACAGTGAAAAGCGGTACAGTTTTCGTTTTGCATTTTGCATGCAAACGCATCGTTTGGGTATAATTTAAAATGTTCACTGTTCAAAGTACATTGGAAAAATAGCTCAGCTCATAAAATTCTACCTTCTACCTGCAACTCTGTGTGTACACTTACCAAATGAAAAGAAATACGTATAATTTAACACAGGCGATTACATGTTGTAGATACATTTCATGGTATACATATTATGTCTACATTTGTAATGACTATTTTACTTCGTGCGTAATGTTCACACCGTCTACGCACGAATTATATTATTATTATTATTGTGTATCATGAAAATTTTGCAGACATTCGTGACTTTTAAGTGAGAAATGATGAAAAACTGAACCACTTTCTTGTTATCCAAAGACCAAAGACCAAAGATAGAGCCCTGCAAGCCTTGATTCTTGATTTATTAAACTTTGGTTTTGAAAAAGCAAGGAAATGGTGCATACGCAACTAAGTACAAACTACAATTGAGCAATATAATATCAACAGTATAATATTGACGCTGTACTTATTTTTTATTGTTCTGTGTTATATTACTTTTATCATTTGTGAAATCTTAGTTATTTCTCACTTGTCAAATATTTCCTACTTTCTACTTTCTATAATCTGTACGCTAAACTCTAAACTATATATACTTTTTACTAGGTACTCGGTACACACTGTTGCTTTGCTTTCCCATTTTCTCCTTACATTTCCTAATTCTCTCCAGTTTTCTCGGAGAAAAAGGAGCCGCGAAGGAGAAATTCCTTGAAAACTACAAACCGCAAATGCACTTTTCATGTCCATGTTGTTGAGACATTTTCTATTTATTTCCCTCTGGGCAACTGACAGTTTGCCGTTGGTATACCATAGACGTCTAATCAAACAAATAAATTCGGGGCAGAGCAAAATCTCCCCTGTAGCTCAATGTTAAACGTAAGTATCTACACCTCGTCACTCGTCAGCTTTCAGTGTACTTTTACACCTATAAAATGAAAGAAATGTTACAGAAATATGGGGAAAACGGATAGAGCAATAAAGTCGAGAAATTGTCAATTCACAGGATTTAACTATAATAAGTATAATAAACTTGAAAATTACAAATTCCAAACCGTGAATGACAACAAGGATATTTTTTTGATAAAAATACCTATTGATAAAATTCTCATTCTCATATTTCTTGACTTATTTAACGTATTTGTATTTTATAGCTTGAGCTTTGATGTTGGTTTTGGTTTTGGCCTGATACTCAGATACATAATACTAATATAATGCGAAGAACAAGGATACATTAATGTATCACGAATAAAAAACCTATCAGGTACCACCATTGGCTATTTGACTTTGGCTATTACGTAAAATAGAGATACAAAATTTGAGGATTCGGATTCGGATTCAGCCTTGATCTGACCATGTCATTATTGTTATTAAATTGTATTATATTATATATAGTGTGCGTAAGCACCAGGCAGTAAACAGTAAGCATGTGTGCGGGCTACATGGCCACATTGAAAGCATGGAGGCAGGATAGAGAGAGAAAAAAGAAGAGAGAAGACTGAAGGCCATGTACATTGTACATATACCCAGATACAAAAACAGACTACAGACTACAGACGGACAGTCATGTGAATGGAGAGAGCAGAGAAAGTTGAATGAGTGAGGGAAACGAGAAAGGAGAAAGGAGAAAGGAGGAGCTAAATGCAAACTGTACTTTGCTGGATTGTACACTTTGTGTTTAGTAGACACTAGACTCTGGAGGTTTAAGGTGTAAGCTGAAATTTCATTTATTCCTTCCAGTTTTGTATGGGCGTGTGCATATGTACATGCATGTGTGTGTGTGTGTTATTGTGGCCCTGAAGTTCATCATCTGTCTCTCTCTCTCTCGCTCTTTCCACTGAGCACTGTACCTTTTACAGTTTAGAGCTATAGATTCTATTGATGAATGAAACAAGCCGAGTGTTTCTATGGATTCTTCCCTGTTCATTGAGGATCCTGGAGTCGTTATATTATACTATCTAGGCTTCTGTATTGTGTACTTTGTATAGAATAGTGTATTGTAGACATTGCTGAGACAGACGGAGGTCAACGATACGTATGAGGTACGAGAGGAAGGTCAAGCGGGTTCTATCATCATCATCATATGATCATCATGATAGTAAGTCATGCCAGGTCTTTTTATACATACCTATGTTATATGTTATCTGGTATATGGTGCATGTGTAACGTATAATGTATAGCGTGTAACTGTATCTCTGTTTTTGCTTCTGTATCTTTTTCATTTTCTCTCTTCACTGTGGAATGAACAGCTCATACAAAACCATTTGATGTACAATATCTATGACGAAGCATATGCAAGTGAAATTGTGACCTCGTTTCCTATTTCCTACAGCTTGGATATGCAGAATGTATAAAGTAGATTGTAGTAGATGAAGACTAATCCCACCTTTTACATAATGTATAAGCTAGAATACATAATATATCCTGTCATGTGTCATGTAAGGTGGCATATCTCATATCTCATATCACATATTCCATATCGCATTTCACATCTTGTATTCAAATTATCCCTCTACTTTTTATGAGATGATACTTTGAAGGTGAAATTAAATATTAGTTTTATCCTACTAAATATGTACAAAGTAGGATGTAGAAAGTAGAAAGTACCTTTATAAGGGGAAAATACGTCGAGTATTTAGTATGTATTTCATCACGACCTTCTTCATTCATTCATTCGTTCATTCATCTGGAATCTAGAATCTGGAATCTAGAATCTAGAATCTAGATCCTCTATATTCGTATACTCAATAATCATCCATTCATGGTGCATTACCATTCGTATATATATATATAACGGTAACTACTCTATGCTCTATGCTCTATACTGCATATTCATCTGGTTTATAAAGCTTGTGACCCTGACGAATAAACAGACGTTCTCCTTTGTATAATTCGTAATATGTAGATTTGTTTACACATGGATGCATCTTACACCCGCCTACTACTGCACACACCAAACTCCAAACTTCAAACGATACCAAACCACACCGCAGCACTACCGAGTACCAAGCACTTTGCCTTTACAGTTACGATCTTTGTTTACGAGTCTCTTTCTCTGGTCTGGTTTCTCCTCTCTCCTTTCTGGCTCAGTTCAGCTGAGTTGAGTTTCAACCGAGAAAATGTTCAAGTTAAGTGTGCAAAAGCATACAGTCTACTTTCTACAGTCTACAAAGTTTGTACTTGCATATAGTACAGTGAGCATCAAATATCATATAGCATAAAGAATCTACATTCTAGTTTTTAGACTCTAGATTCTGGATTCTAGAATCTAGATTCTAGAAAAGAGTCTTGATACCAGGTTTTATGACCTGAAAATTCCAAATTTCTTTTCAAGTAAGCCATTCACTCTTCCTTTCTTCTTGCTCCTTTCTCCTTTCTACATTCTACTCTCTACTCTGTTCTCTAAAAAAGCTAAAACGTCCTCCGAAATTTGTAGGTACACAAGTTTGGAGCATCAATAAAATTCCTTTATTCACAGTGAGTGCGTGGGAGGATTCTAAAGTTTTCAAGTTTTCATTCCTATTTGTACTTATTCATTCACCATGATCGAGGTAAAGAGTAAAGAATAGAGAATAAAGGATATAAAATACAGAGCATATAGCATAGAGTGCAGAGCATAGTGTTCAGTATAGAGTAAATAAATTCATGAAGGAGCTGAGAGCTGAACAATATTTTTGTCATTTTTGGCATTTCTATGTTTTTTTTGCAAGGGAGAAGATTGAGGAATCTGTTTGGATTTCGGATGGATTTTACATTTAGATTTAGACGTAGACGTAGCCAAATACCAAATACCAAATGTTTACATAGTTTATTCTACATTCTACATTCTGTATATTTACAATCAGCTCCAGTTATTTGTATGGATTATGGATTTACTACTGTGGAAATCATAAAGAAAGGAAAAGAAAAAAAAAATAGTTGTGAGATTAAACTTGGAGGAAAATAGAATTCTTCTTGTGTGTGTAGTAAATTTACTAGGGAAAAAATGAGAGGGAAAAGGGAGCGAGAAAAAAAGTTATGTACCGCCAACTTCAAACATGGATACTTTCTACAATTTTCATTCACCAGTCTAGATTCTACAGTCTACAGTGTACATTTTATATTGAAAAAAAAACGAAAAGGAAAAGGAAAACGAGGATGACGATGACGATGAAGCGAAAAGGGAGGAATCAGTCAAGCAAAACTCTACATTTTCAAATCTCGTCTCAGTGAACAAGTCAAGTCAAGTCAAGAGCGAGTGAGAGTTGGAAAAGAAATGAATGTAGAGAAAAGAGCAAGGTGAGGTCAAATAGAAAAGGAAACAGCAGTTGAAAGTCTAGAGTCTAGAGTTTAGAGTTTAGATTCTAGAATGCAGAGTGTAGAATGTAGAATCTAGAGAATGAGAATGAGGACGAGAACAACGCTCAAGACAAAACTTGGAACCCGAATGAATGAATGAATGAATGGAGTGAGGGAACAAATGAATGAATTTGGATTGTGGATGACGAGAATGAAAGAGTAAGAGTGCAAGTCCAAGTGTAACAGTAGAGAGTAGAGAGCAGAAGAATGGCAAATGGCAAATGGCAATGTCTAGCACATTCACTACACTCTACACTGCACTACTACTCCTGCAAACCACACACATCCATACACCATTCACCATACAGGACGAGAAAAAACTTTAGAAACTAGAGAACTGAAAATCGAAATCGAAATTCCTGCTTTTTCCCCTTTTTTTCTCGTAGACAAAATTTCTTGCGAGAAACATTAGTTCAACTTTTGTTGGCACTTGAGTTGAGTTGAACTGAGTTGAGTTGAGTTTTGAGCTTTGAGAAGGAAAGGAAGAGAGGAAAGAGTTAGTCAGTCACCGAGGTTACCGAGGCAATCACTAGATTTTTCATATGTTCAGAGTGTAGAGTTTGCAAGTTTTTATTGTGCTTTTCTATGTATATTATGTATTCTATAGCATGCGCCTCTCTTTCTCACTCTCACACTGTGGTTTGTGGATTTACTCACAGTGTGAGTCTCACACATCAAATAGTCAAATAGTCAAATAGGTAGAAGCTAGACCCAACTAAAAATTCGACCGTATGCATATCCACTAGTAAACACTAGCACACTATTCACTACTCACTACCGACTACCGACTACCGACTACAGACACATCAATCAGTGGAAATTGACTTTCGCAATGGAACATGGAACATAAAAAAGGCAATGATGGGAGAAAGTTTCCTTTTTCTTTCTCAATCACTCTCAGAATCATGCTCTATTTATTTCTTGGTAAACTATCCAATAACATAAATGAAAATGGGAGAAATTGAATGAAATGGAATATTTACCTAGAATCTAGAACATAAAACATATAATCTAGAATCTAGAATTGGATACACAAAAGGCACGAGTCCCTTTTTTTGTTTTCCGTGAATCCGTGAATCCATAAATCATCAAACTAAGAAATTGACTCGTAAACTGATGGTGTTGTTGTTGTTGTTGTTTTTTATCCATTTGTATTATAAATTCTAAATTCTACATAAATTTTAAGTTTTAAGCAATAAGCATCATTTTGAATTCATTTTGTCAGCTTCTGTGGAAAATGGGTTTTGTTTTGACTTTTGAAAAACAGTCATTGAATAAAGAAACCTGAAAAGGTGAATATGAGACAAAGATAACTGTACAAAGAACAAAGAGCAAAGAGGAGGATCCGTAGAACCATTTTATTTTATTTTAAAACACCCAACACCCAAGTTGGTGGGTGACCCAACATCCAAATACCAAGCATTCGATGTTAAACTTTTCACTCAAAAGAGAAAAGAGATTCCAAATTCCAAGAGATTGGAGATTGGAGCAAGCAGGAGTTTGGAGTTTCGGGGATTTTCAGCAGTGGTTCTGCGCCGATTCTATAGATCTGCGCACCACCTTTTAACACCAGGACGCAAACGGGATGCGGAGAAAAAACCGTTAGTCAAGTTTCCACCATCTACAACATGTATGGGATCGATCGTAACGTTTTCAAAATGACTTCATAGAAGACGTAACTTGTATGTGGAAAAACGGAAAGGTTCCATGTCCATTTCATCAGCATCTCATTTTATCCCATCTTCCATTCCAAACTCCAAACTCCAAACCAGACTCGCCATTTCCATTTCCATTGCCATCGTCATCCTCCATTTTCCATCCTCCTCCTCTTCCTTGTACCATACCACTCCACTCCACACCACTTTACTTTGAGTCAAGCCAAGCCATACCAAACCAAACTGTAGGATATTATATAATGTGTCGCCATAAGATAAATGGTGAACTGCCATTTGGTAAAGAAAGAATGCCGCCATTTCCATTTCCGTTGCTACTGCTGCAGCAGCCATTGAAAAGAGGAATAGATAAAGAGACCAAGACCAAGACGAAGGAGAAGATGGAGAGGTAGAGGAAGAAGATGGAGTCAAGGCTACGCGTGATAAAAATCTCTTCCGTTCTCAAAACTAAGTATTGTATATTATTATTCCAAGAAAGTTCAAAAGCTTTCTTCCCTTCACATTCACCGTCCAGAATGAATCATAGATACTCACACATATACTTCTTCTCCTTCTTCCTTTTCCACTGATACTTGTACTTGTATCGAATTTCAAATGTACAATTTAACATTACACCGATTGATTTTCATCTCCATTCTTCATCTATCTATCTACCTACTACTGCCTCCTACCTACCGATTCGAAAATCGAAGAAGGAAGTAGAGCCCGTTTCCCATTTTCCCTCTCTTACGTCTCTTTTCCCTTTATTTTATTGTAGTAACGGACTTTGGACATTGACTAATGATAGATTGATTCTGATAGAATGTTAGAATGCTAGAATGTGACTTTGGCCAGCTAGTGGACGCTGGCATGGTAACTGTATCCGTTAGAAACTGCCCCTAGACATTCGATAGATTTCCAAATAAATAGTAATAAGGCTTCTGCCTCTAGTTTCTAGTTTCTAAAGTCTAGTGTCTAATGTCTAGTTTCTAGGGGTACCAAAATGAGAGCGTTTTTTGTTTCACCATCAACCATAAAAAAGTAGACGATTGCCATCAAGTATTTTAAGGAATGAGTCCTTGAAACTTGAAACACGACTCCATCTCTAAATTCTTAATCTACTAAAAATGAGAGTATAAAAATGAGATACCAAGGTTCACTAACGTCTTTAAATTTGTTACTTAAGTAATTTACAAAACTAAATATCAAAAATCAAAACATTGAGCACATTAATATTAAATGGGGCAGGATTTTGGTTAGCAAAAACTTGGATTTTTGGATTTGGATTCTAACTATTGGCTTTTATCCTAACACTTAGCACCAATTTCAATTTTAATCTAGAGAATTTAGGACATTTGCCTTCCGTGTTTTTTAAACAAAAGACACAAACAAAAACATGTTTTTTAAAGATTGCGACAACAGAAGAAGAAGAAGAGAAAGTCAAAAGTCAAAGGTTGCTGAACTTTGAATGGAATTATGAAAGGATAGAAAAAACTGAATGTTCAAATGCAGGATTTTGTTTTTTGTTTCCATTAAATAGATGTATGAAGGATTTGGAAATTTGTTTGTTTTTTCTAATTTCATCCTATATTACAGATTACAGATATGTTCATGATATAGCTTTAACAGTTAACAGAGTTACAGAACGTATATGAAACAATAAATATTCATTTCTCATTCCATTTCATTCCAAGAACAAAAATATTATAATAATATTTTATCTTTCTCTACTTAGAAAAACAGTAGTAAAAGCAATCTAGCAAGTGATCCAAGTATATAAATTATGATATGATAATGCTATGAAAAAACATTTAAAAAAACTTTGGTTCTTTTTGCAAAGTTTGAAACCACAACTGTTTTTGAAGGTATTTAAAAGAGAAAGATGATTTTGTTTGAAAAAAGTGCGTATGACAGATATAAATAATACTGACACAAGATATAACGTCTAGAGTCTACAGCAATTATAAATAAGGGTAAGGACTTACTCTAGTGATGACGATGATGATGACGTTCATTCCTGGTTCTATTATTATGCGAATATTATGGCTGCTGGTGAAGGATAAAGGAGAGAAGTGCTGCAAACTACAATCTAAAATACTTGACAACTTTTACATAATATACTTCTATTTTTAGAAATAAATTCCTTGCCAGAAGCAATAATAATTTTTTTGAAAATCATACAAAGAGTTTTTGAATTTTTGTTTCAAAGCATGTGTAAGTACTTTAATTATTTTGTATAACACTCTAGCAACTTTTTATATTATATTTTTTTTGTTCTCGTTTCAGATCCGAGATTCGACATTCGAGATTCGAGACCCACCCAAAGTATCCAAAGTGTGTCATAGAGTATTTTTTGTTTAATTTCTCAGTTCCGTTATTTTTGTTTTGTTTTGTTTTTTTTGTAAATAAAAAAAACAACTTAAATAATACTAAATATTATATTACTTATATTATAATTTGTAATATTAATTAATTAATTAACTAATTATGAATCAACAACAAACAGCACTAAAGTATACAACCACTTAATAATAATATATCTTCAATCTTAATGTATTTAAAATTCTCACATACATTTTATGCTTCAATATTTGTTCATCTTGTTCAACAAATTGCTACAAAATTTTAATAAAAATGAACTTTTCAGCTTCACTTGTAAAATATTTTTACCGTTTTACATTGTACTGTATAATGTACACACTCTGCACATTTTAGTTTTTTATATCAAATTTCATGATAATAATAACAGTTTCATACAAAATACCACATTTTTAAATTCACTTGATGTACACATAAATGTATTCAAAATTCAAAATGCGTTAAATAATTTCTTTAACATTTCAATCATTTCACTTTTAATTTAGTTTAATTTAATCTCTTGAATCTACAATCAATAATTAGTAAGTATTAGAATGGCCTACAATTTACAATTAATTACGTACTGAATTTTAGCCTTTATTCATTCGCCAGACGCCTCGAGCGTGTACAGTGTACGTACTGTTTGATGTATCATATCGCAATATACATATGTATATATATAATTTTTTTGGCATTATAGAATCAAACGTAATCAGTAATCAGTAATCAGTAAATATGCTGTGTGTATTGTATATATATAAGCCAAGTATTAAAATAACAAATTATGAAACATTTACAAAATACCACTCAAATACGCTCTGACCTTATACAAGATACATATATTTTGCAATTGCCTTGTGCTGTAATCGTGCATTCAGTTGTAATTTATCCGTTTATTATTTATTTATACATGTTAATCTGAGGACTGATGACTGATTTGATGCGGATGGTTAATTTTTGGACGTTGAAGGACTGACTTTTAAATTATGTACAGGACTTTACTGATCCGACTAGCAAATGTCAAATGTCCATATTTTGTATGCACTGAATAAAAATATTTTGATAAAAAATTTTCTTGCCGAAGGAAATTGAATAAAAAAGTACTAGGAAGTTGACTGTTCCATTTCCCATTACACAACTGTTCTAAGTTCTAAAGTTCTAACGACTGCATAAAAGTTTCTTTGAAAATTTCTGAAATGCAATGTAAAACATGAAAAATAAAATCAGGTACAATTTTAAAAGATACAAAACTTAAAACAGAAAATTGAAAAACAGATGTAAGCATTTAACTGTCTCTTGTCTCGACAAAATACAAAATAGGTACATGAAAAAATGGGAAAACGGATAAAATATGGAAAACTCTAGTCTCTAGTCTCTCAGGTCTCAAGTTTAGTTTCAAGTCACAACTTTTTCTTGTGAATAGTTTTATTTTATTCAGTTTTTTATCTAGTTTAAATTTGATTCAATTTAAATAAAAAAGGTCTGGAGTTTGGAAATTCTTCTCTCTACTGTTACCGTCTCACCGTTTTGACACGTTTCAGAGCTATTTTTTATTCATTTATAAATAATATCCTACCGATTTGCTGTCGGAGTACAAATTCATGAGAGAGAGAATAGAGAAAATAAAGTGACCGTAAGAAGAAGAACTGTATTTCAAATTCGTATTCGAGCCACGAATCATATCAATAATCTCCGTACAAAAAGAATTCCAAATTTCAATTCGTAGAATAAAGTAGACAAAAAAACGGAGAAAAATGAGCATAAAACCAATAAACAAAAAATGGCGTAGCTTTTTTTTACTACGTTTGATACATTACATGTCGTAACAAGAAATTTTGTCATTTTTATCCCTCTTCACGTACATAAATGACCATCATTTTGTAGTTTGTGAAACATTTGTTTGAATAATGTTTGTTTTTACCACGGACCGCGCTCCCAATTCCCAATTCTCATGTGCATACAATGAAACGTTTTACACTACTTCCCTTTGCACCTTTCACTGAAACACGATAGAAATATACAGTGGAGTATAGTTATGGCTGAAAGTTTGAAAATTGTATATGTGAGTAAATTCAAAGCATTTTTCAAATAAATAATTCTCAGATTATACAGGACGATTCAGATTTTAGTGCTGAAACATTTTGTAGTAGTCTTTAGTCTAGAAATCTAACGTCTAACATTTTAGCATTCATTTATTTACATACATAGAAGTCTTTTTACTGTTTTATATTTTGATTTTTTGTTGCGAGTTGAGACTTGAGACCGAAGTTCAAAATATACTTGCATGCACAATGCAAAAGGTTCGTATAAGTCTGATCTTTTACATTAAGAATTCCATTAGAATCCTTTCTAAATCAAGTCATTAGACGGAGGCTGATGGAGAAGTTAGATATATGTTTTGTTCTCATCAATTCCATCTTTCTGTCTCGACTTTCTCTCTAAAACTTAAAACTGTTGAGATATTAGAAATAAAGTAAAATTTGTAATGCGAACATTGTACATTGTATGCAAAGAGTTTTTGGAGAAGACAGAGTGTTTAGCATTTACGTAGACGTCTTAGGACAGGAAGTTGAAATGAGACATGGGACATGTGACTCCACAGTCCAGAGTTTTCATGACTAGAAGTTACAAGTTAGAAATTATACGTATTATGAAAATTGGCCTGCTGCCACCATCACGGTCAACGTGAAGGCTTCACAGTCCAAAGTTTCACAGTATCAGTAATCAGTAGTCAGTTTTACTTGAATTTTGAATGTAACATTACATAAGTTATCATGCGTACATATTTTCCTGCATATCGTATCTTATGTATGTTCTTGCATCTCAAAAGTACATTATACAAATTTGATGTACTCAGTTTACTTCAGACAATCAAAGATCAAATCTCAATGATTTCAAAAATCAAAATCAAGGAGTTAAAAGAGAGAAACGTCATGAGCACAGTGTATAGTAAATTAAGCATGTTAGAAACTTCAAATTTTATCAAAAACATGAGACCAGATTAACTTGATTACTGATATGAAAAACTATGGTCTATTATTTGTTTGTAATTTGGAGTTTGTAGGTAGCCAAAAGGGTTATGAACTAAAAGTTTTACAATATTTTGCACTACATCCTGAGTTCTGAGCAAACACCCACAGTCCTCAATCATAAATTATAATTAATAATAGTTTTAAATAAGAATAATAGCTATCAATAAATTATTAATTATAAATTAAAAATACACAGCTCATATCACCTTATTTTGTTTTCATACACATTTTTCATACTTGGCTTTTTACTGTACACTTGATACATGAGTACATAATACATAATAATATAATTCTTAATTATTAATTTCAGCAATATAATACAAAATAATTTCTTTGTTTCTTATGTTATTTTATGTCTAAAGTTTAAACGTAGCTTACGGTAGCTATTATTATTATTATATCATCAACTTTATCAATCATATTCTCATCATTATTTGTTTATTTTCTCGTAACATTGTTTTTGGGTTGACTTTGGATACATTTTGTGGCGTTGTTTATACAAAAATCCTACTATGGGGTTTTGATACCTATCCTATGTATGTAGTATGTAGTATGTACAATGTACGTATTTAGTTTATATTTATTACAAGTTATTTACAAGTTACACGGTTCTCTTAAGCTATAATAATAGTAATAGTTGTGGTAATATTTAGTTGCCGTACAATAACAATTAACAATATAAAAATTCAGTTCATTGGTCAAGTTTGACTTGTGTCATTCGTATGTGTGTAGTATGTAGTCATAGTTTTTTTGTGCCACTGTCGTTCAGAATTTCTATTTTCTCACATCAGTACGTGAGGGTATTAGGTATTGGGTATTGGGTATATGCGTTTGTAATTTGTAGTTTATAGTTGCGCTGGCTGGTTGGTTGGTTGGTGTCTTAGCATCTAATTTCTTCATCACTCCTATCTTTTTTCATCCCAGCGGTACTTGTACCCACAACGGTATTGACATAGGGAGCAGGCCGTTTTGATTTCGATTTAGCATTTGAATTTGAATTATTCAATGTTGACGGAGTCAGAGTCAGTCCATTTTCAATGTTTCCATTTTGTTTTCTCGAGACACTAACCATACCAGAGTAGGTTTCATTGCCTCCCTGTGACTCGAGGAGAGCGTCATCCTCTTCGTCATCGTCTAGGAGGGTTTCAGAGGATTGGGAGTCGGGGATGGGATTTACAACCGTTGTGGGTGAGGAGTCTCCAGCGATTGAGGACGTTAAGGAGTATGGGGTCAAGGGAACCAAATAGTCAGCAGTGGAGGAATTTGGTGATGTCGGTTCTGTACCCATAGACCTATTTAGACAAATTTAAAATGTATTCGTGTCGTTATTCATCACATTTTCTATTTTCTATTATCACAACAATACGAAAGATTAAAAATAATAAAATATTCATTAAATGTACAGAATGAAAAAACAATGACATACGTGGCATTACTACATCGATGACCATGTACTATCCGAAGGCAGGAATTTTTGTCCTAAAAGTTAAAAAAAATAAAACCATTTTCATGAGTACCTTGATAAAAAGGAAAAATTAAACAAAGTGCAAAAAATCGAGAAATAGAACAAGATTCAGAAAAGGATTAAATGTTGACTTTGGCGGTTGACATACCGGACGCATTAGTGTTGCATCCCGTTCAGAAGAGGGTGGACGTTGAAATACAGGAAGGGGGGCGTTTACTACTTCTGGATCCTAAAATTATCAGACAAAATACACCACAATTTATATTACACTATTTCCATAGTTAAAAATCATGTATCTTCTCCAGAAACACGTTAACTGTTTTTGAGTGTATTGAGTATTGAGTTTTGAGTATTAGTAACAACTAACAACTAGTAGCTTGCAAAATCAAAATAGGATGATGTAAGAGTTGAAAAGGTTGTTACGTTTTAGAAGAATGATTTGCCGTACTCATATCATATACATTTTATGTGTTATTTATGGGTAATGGGTACGGTGAAAATTTTGTGGACTGTGGAATTTGGAATGGGGTGCTTGAACAAAAGGAAGTAGCAGAATGTCAAAGGTTTAGGACTAAAATTATTTGAGAGTTTTGATAGTTTTGAGAGATCAAAGGAAGGACAAGGCCATAACAATAAATCTGTGAAATTGGTATATTAGTGAAAATGTTTTCATATTATCGTTATTTATGGTGGCTTGTTTATTATTGTTGAATATAGAATACAGGATGTAGGGTGCGTGTTTCTATACTATGCACTATGTACTATATATGTATGTCAATTGTGTATTGTGTGTGCATACCTGTAAGCAGTAACCAATTCGTTCTTGAAGAGTTGTAAAATTTGGACGTTCTTCTGGGACGCTGTTCCAACACTGAAATTTTATTTTACAAACATGATGGTTATGACTTTGCATGTTGAATTTTGAACGAGTAATAATTTCAAATATAGCCTTAGTCTGTAGTCTGTAGTCAAGCTTCTAATTGATGAGTGGTTTGCCACGTAAAATCACAAATTCAAATGCGAATCAGAACACTCAATGCTCACCTGTGTCATTATTCCATACACTGGTGCTGGACAATTAGTGGGTGGCTCTAATCTCCCTCCATTGGTTACTAACTGCATCACATCTTGATTACCTAATGATTTTCAAATTTTACACTCTCTTTAGTACTTAATACAACCACGATCTAAAATCACGTCTTTGGCAATCATTCAGAAGGTATACTGTATACAGAGTAACAGTAACAGTAAAACGTGCTCAAGTGTTCAATAAGAAGATTTACCCTGTGAACTCTGAATTCTGTAATTCTAATAAATTTGCTATACTTAAAATAGGATATACGTATTCTGTATTTTACCTCTGCCTGGATACGGCATGTAACCCAGTGACATAACTAGAATAAAGAATGAATAAGTAAGGTTCAACATATTAGAGCAAAATTTTCAAAGTATTATCTTAAAATGTTGTTCAAATGTCAAATGTCAAATTTCTAATATCTAATCGCAAGTTGCATTCTTGTCATAAATAGTTAGGTACGTAATATTTTTATATTGTATAGATTTAAAGGTGTATCATATACATTTTGTACAATGTACAGAGTAATGATAACGATAATAATAGTAACAATATTCTTAAATGTAGGATGTAGGACAAAAAAATGCTTCAACTTACTCTCCCACAGTAAAACTCCGTATGACCTGTGACATTTACCCAAATAAATTCCACATTATTACGTACACTCGTTTCCAAAATATATCATGTCCTTTAGGTATAAAAACAAAGCAAAGGATATAGCAAAGCAGTAGCACACTTTCATACTCTCATACTTTTATACACACAGCAACTTGCTTCATATACCATATACCAGGTATCACAACTACTATACTACAAATATGCTACAAAATACAGATTCGCCCATTCCACTCCACTCCATCCCATTCCATACAAACAAACTTTCTCCATCCCTTTCTTCTCCTATTCCCGCATTCTTTCTTTCTTGGTGTATCAAGCTTGCGTCTTGAGTCTTGAATGTCAACAAGCATAAACCATTATCATAACCGTACTTTTACCAGTAACTCTCGAGTCTCTAGAACTCTGGAAAACTCGCAAAACTTGTAAGTTGTAACTCGTAACAACTCACAACTCAAAGGACTTTGTAGCTACATAAGTTTTACAAGGAAACTTATTTTTTTATTCTCTTTTACAGAAAAAACACGTACATCGTACCACACCGTACAGTACTCGTAGATAGTAGATGGTAGAATGTCAGTTGCCAGTTTCTAGTCGTTCTGTAGTAAGAAATATGCTACATTATGGGCTAAACTCTATCATACATTTTCATCCCTCTTTGAGCAGTGAGCAATGAACCCTACACCACGCATACCATAAAACATAACCATAAACGTTAAATTTCTTGTGTATACGCTATACAGTAAACCATATCTACCTACGCTACATAGACGGAGATTGGCCATTTAAACACACTCATGGAATTCATGAAATAAAGAGCAGCTCGTCTACCTCTATTTGTCTTTTACATTAAAATCAGTTGCTATAGCGAACGTTGAGCAATTACAAATGAAATAAAGAAGCAGATAGATGTGAGTAAATAGAAATGAGAATTGAAAATAGAGAAATGAGAAAACAAATTACGGACCATCTGGATCCCAATTATCTTTGGTAAAGGTCACTCTCTAATCTCTAATTTGAACATTTAGTTTTGTATTTTGTATTTTAAAGCTTCGCTTAACTTTCAGAGCGGATGTATAACAAATAATAAATACCGAGGATATAACCATTGAACCGAGTCTGTGGTAGGTGGTTGGTGGTAGATCTGCGTTTCAGCTGTACGTTGTGATTGTTGATCAATTTATACAGTAAACTATAGAATATAGAAAATACTTTCCTTTTGTTACAATCTACAATACCATACAGAATAAAGTTGTTGAAATAAAATCATGTACGATTTACGTGCTCGCTTGTGCATTAATACATGATATGACATCCAAATTTCCGTTCAGGAAGTTGAAGCATTAGACTTTATATTTTATATTTTAGATGTATGCATTTGAATATCAATGTGATTTACTATATGACGCCATCCGGAATCCGGAATCCAGAATCCGGAATCCGGTTCATCGGGGTTTTTTTGTGGTGGGCAGTGTAAAATGAATCATGTCTATAGCAAATAGTGGATACAGTTCTACAATCTACATTCTACACATTCTACACATTCGACGTCAAATCTCTGAATTGACAACTTTATCAATACACCTACAACCTACAGCCTCCAGTTTATTAATCCAGCTTAGGAAGATTATTTAGAATTATTGTTTGCTTCACTTAATTATTTTCTGCAAAATTCCTCCAAACTCCAAATCATGATTCTACATTCTATATTCTATAGCCAAATGAAAGGACAAAGCTAAACAAAACGCAAAACAAGGGGAGAAATGTTATGTGTAGCGAGCACCGTTGACCTTTTGTTTTTTCAGTTTTATACGTGTGCATATTGTGTGTTGTATATTGTGTATAGTATGATTCACTCTTGCCCGTCCTCTTCAAGCTCTAGCTCTCCCAAAATCAAGTAAATCCACAGCTAGTTAAAATTGTAAGAGAGATCATAAAAGCCAACCTATATTTTACACTCTCCTTCACACTCATTAATCTTTTCCATCCTTCCTTTCACCATTCACCATTCACCATTTATTTATCCACTAGCCAGAGAAAGGAAAACAGAGTTATGTGTGTACACTGTATAATGTATAATGTACAAGTTTGTCTCATAAAATATACACTGTCGACTGTCGGTCTCCATTCTCCATGTATAATGTACACATGGATCCATGAACTTGATGGTGGTGCTCCTGTAACTCTGCTCACTAGTCACAATGAGTATGCAGCTGTTTAGGCAAAATGCTCAGTGAGCAGTGAGCAGTGAGCATTGATTCTGTGAGATATGGTATTTGGTATACCTTGTAGTTTGTAGTTTGTAGTTGCAGTTTGCGGATACTCAGCTTTCTCTTTCTCTTTTTCGGGTTTCCTCAAAATGCTTGTTTTATTTGGTCACGGTATGAGAACCGTCTCCTCTCTTTTCTATTTACACTTCCCTTCTCTCATCTACACTCTACATTCTACACTCTACACTATAGACTACATGAAATTTAGAGGCACCGCCACCACCACAATCCACAATTCTCTCTGGGTGAAAATGAAAACCAAACAACGCTCTCAATGGTATTTGGTGTTTGGTGTTTGACGGGTTATACGGGCAAAATAAAAGTGATCAGAATCCAGAATCCAGAATCTACAGGCATTAACTTACTCAAACTCATGGTAACTGAGATCCATCTACTTGGAATAATAATAATCACATATAAATTCGAAGCATACCCTTTCATTCTTGTATATTATGCATCTACATTCTACATTCCACATTTCACATTCTAAATTCTACACTCTACATGGATGGGAACAACAGATGAACTTCTTTTTGTACTGATATAGATAACAGTGAACGGTGAACAGAGTTTATATGTAGATGAAATGGAGAAAGGCAAAGACTTGAGACAACAGAAAATGACAAAGATGACGCTTTTTGTTGACAAAGCAAAGTGCACACCATGTGTAAACGTATTTATACTTGAAGCTGGATGCCTGCAGTCTACAGTCTACACTCTACACTCTGTGCTATAACATAATGTTGTATTAGTACAAGTTTTCCCATGTCTCTGTTGAAGACAACCCCCGTGGATTCCATTGTATAGAGAAAACTTGGAGAAAGTCACGTCATCGTCATCCTGGAGCAGAATAAAGACGAAAAGATGAAAGAGAAGACAAGATTCAACGTTCATAACAAAGAATAACAAACACGTCAAATAGCCAGATGAGACCAACATCTTCCGAAATAATGGTGACAATGACACACTATTAATCTTGGCCTTTTAAATAAAAAGTTATATTCAGTACGTTAATACACATATACATATGGTTAAAAGTCCCGTTTTACAGTAGGTAAAGCGCGGGAAAATTTCATGTTCAAAGTTCATGTTATTTGTACTACTGGACTAGATATTTTGCATTTTGCAACATGTTTAACAGCAATTGAAGCTGAATATGTTCTGCACATCAGAGTTGCTATTCCGAAGATATCAAAAACAAGAAAAACTTTGAAGAAGAATCAAGAATCAAAAGTGTTTTGAAAAAAAAAACGAAAAAATAAGGAGGGTAAAAGAATTCAAGTTTCAATCAGGACAAAAAAATTAGGTTGCTTCTTGTTGGAGACAACCAAGAAGCAACAATGTAAATATCTTTGAAAGTATAGTAACGGTAAGTTTTAGACACGTGTCATCTGTCTATGCCCAATATCCAATATGGTATCAATCTTATATCAGTCGTATTGCTCCCTTTCTCAGTTCTCTGTTCTCAGCTCGCAACCAATCTGTGAGTCAATTCTCAACGGAATAAAATAGATTGGTTCCCATAGAAACGTCCACAAATAGCAAATGGTTCAATTTACAATTGTCAGTCTTCAGTTCTCAACTTTCTCTTCCCCTACAATTCTCTTTTCAGTTTCCGATTTCCTAGACTCTAAACTCTAAACTTTAGACTCCAGAGAGCAGCTCAATATGTCAAGTTTCACTACCTGGTGTCAGCCAACTTCTCAACCACATATTGTACATGCATTCCTGGTTTTTGCTGTGAAATTTTGTAATACACACACCTGATCCATATAGATAAATTTACACAGAAATTCTATTTTAGCATCCAACTGGTTTAAAATTTAGAACCTGTTCAAATGTTAAGGTTTAGTTTCTATGGCTAGAGCAATCTTCATCATCCATACCTCATACCTCATACCTCATACAGCGCACATGAAATTATTAGGAAAATCAAAAGTTATATTACGATTTCTGAAATTCACTGCCGCCGTTATTAATTTACCATCGGAGGAAAAAAGGTACATTTTACAGTGCATGTTAAAATTTCTGGGAAATCTTTGATAATCAACAAACCGCCTTTCCCTTTGCACGGAGGCAAATAAAAAGCATTTTGAGTGTTATTCTAGTTCGCACAACGGCTCAAGTTGGAGTTTGGAATTTGGAATTTGGGATAATCTCGAAAACTCACATTCTCATTCATTCACGTATACAGATTAAAAGCATATGCAACGTGCGTAATATTATCTGGTGGCGGAAAATATTTTAAAATTATGTGAAAAGGAATTGACGAACCAAACGTCGGTCTTCGATGTAAAAATTCCGTCCAGGAACGCTTCCGGTGGCATCCATTTTACCTACAAGAAATAAAAATTGCTCCCATTAATACATTTCATCTACTGATATTAGACATTAGAAACTGTTGCAAATAATTTTCAGTATGTAAACATTCTGGAAAAAAATAACTTACGGGAAGCATTGCTTTGCCTCCTTTTTTATAATAGTCCGCCCTGGAAAAATAAATTAATGTTAACATTAAATATCAATGAGAATTATCAATTATCACAGAAACGCATTACAGAATTACGCATAACTGTTACTAGGATTCTAGGATTCTAGAATCTAGAATCTAGAGTTAGAACTCCTTGTACAAAATCTTGCCAATTGTAAAGTAAGCCTGGAGTACAAAGTACAAAGGGTTTTTGGAATGAAAACTTTTAGTTTTTAATCACGATCGAAAATGTTCAAACAAGAAGCTTGTTTGCATTCGACATTCATAGGTACAGCGGAATAGAATTCTATGGTATTTATTGTGCATTTTAAATATTTTCCGTTTCCTTCACTGGATGTTCAATGCTCAATGCTCAATGCTCATTGTGTAAAGGGTAAAGGGTAAAGAGTAAAGAGATTCATAAAATTCTGTGTATAGGATGCAAATGGGATGCAATTCAAAAGACTCCACCATCCTGAATGCCCATGTAATTGAAATCTATTTGCCCGTGTCATTTCATTTCACTGGAGATTGAACAACTCTTTTACCTTGGAGAATTTTAAGAAACTCCAAAGAAGAGTCCATTATGATGGAGATTAAGCTTTTATATTTATATTCTATTCTACATTCTACATTCTACATTCTACATTCTATGCAAACGCACGTCATGTTTGTAGTTTGTATATAGTACGTTTATTGTACATTTTACAACAGTTTTGACATAAAAGTAAAAAAATGAGTAGACCATGTTTGGGACAATACGTAGAACAGGGATAAAAGGGATGACAGGCAATCTCTGCAAAATGCTGTGCACACAATATCAGAATATACATTCCAGAACAAGCTTAAAACTTTGAATATCCGACTTGAGACTTGAAGCTTGCAACATTTTCTACAGATATCTACAATCTACAACGTGGCATGTGACCTTTTGCATACGGTATGCTAGTACGCAGCATGTATGCAATTTTCTCCAGCATCCAATATTATGGTAGATATACTGAGGAAAATTGGTTTCATGCTACATTTTGTCAAACATGTTGAACGTTGTATAGAGTGAAGTTGTACTCTATGCATTGAGGAACTGTACACAGAAATATGTACAATATTATTCAACTATAAACTGTCCAAAAAGTACATGTACTAGGTACGTTGTACATTGTCCATGAAAGTAAATACTCATAAAACGGACTAAAACGGGAGCCAAATTGTAAATTTGCATATGACTAGTGAAAGGATGGAAATGCGGGTATAATGAATATTTGCATCCAGATTTTCTTCTCCATGATAGAACATGATTGAAATTGTTACTGACTCTCCCAAGTGCAATCCCTCATGTCGTGGAATGAATCAACTTTGAAATTGAAATTTGAAATTTGACAATGGAGCAGGAAAATCAGGTTCAAAATCCAAAGTATTTACCGTTTACAGTTTATAGAATAGACAAATGCATCGCCTGATTCTGGTTTCTAGGATATTTTCCATATATTCAAATTGTATGCACATATTTCCTCCTTTTCCACGTGGAAACTAATATAGCCGGTAACTATGGTAAAATTTCTATTTAAACTACATTTTAAAAATAGTTCCACAGGCTTTGAATTTTCAAGTCCTAGGAAGTCCTTTAAAATCTGTTGTTTTGAATGTGGAAAGGTTAAAAAGTTTGGCTAAATATTGGACATTTATAAAAACTTACCGATAACAATCCTTTGCCATGCCGAAATCAGCAATTTTGACAACTCTTCCAGGACCTTTCGTTGTAAGGAGACAATTTCTGGCTGTAATTTTGAGCAAGAAATATAGATAAAATGTGTGGATTAGAAACTACACTGTAGACTCTTAATATTTAAAATGTAGTTGTCAATATTATTTTTAATTTAAATTTTAAATATTGGAGGGGAAAAATCATACCTGCGATATCACGATGAATAAAATGGTTCTCTTCTAAGTATTTACAACCCTTGGCAACGTCTACTCCACAACTGAGTAAATCCTTCATTGTCAAGGGAGATGCCCGTTCCTGAAAATTTAAAAGGTCACAATTTTTCATTTTAGCATTTTACCCCAGTAAATTAACCCCAGAAGCACACATTTAGATATGTGCATAACACTGAATTTTGTTTTGAATTTTGAATTTCGAATTTCGAAATTAGTTTAGAGTTTTGAGAAACACTCACAGGCTTTGGACGAGACTCGCGAAGGAATGTTTTGAGATCCCCACCGGCCAGTAACTCGAGGATGATGAACCGAGGATGCTTATCAAAACAAACGCCGATAAAGTGTACAATATTTGGATGGTTGAATTTACTCATTATTAAAGCTTCCATCAGGAAATCCATCTCGGCTTGGTTGGACGAAAGTTCCGGAAGTGTCTGTAGAAATTAAACAAATCTTTTATCAGTACATTTTGAACATTTGAAACAAATCATATCGGAAATCTTATTTCATAGTCCATACACCTAAAAAACCTGGTGTATTTCCTTTCCTATCATCATTTCCTTAGAAACTTTGTGTTGCTGATGGAAACGCCAAGAGTCAAGAGTAATCACAGGAAATGATTCAGTCAACTTTATACACATCAGCACATCCATCTACTTGTAAAAACGCCAAATTTATTAAATACCCGAATCAAACGATACGATTATTCAACATCGGATTTTTCAGTTTCAAGTTATCAAGTCTCCTAATAAAAAAATTATGTATCATGTATCATCTACGTAAATCGATGGGAATCATATGAAAAAAGTTCTGCTGCTTTGCGTCAAACAACTTGAGTCATCATCTTGTACGCAATATAAAATATAAACAAGCAGCCCACGCGTTAAATTAATACAACGAATCTTGAATCTTATTAATTCTCAATTCTCAAGAAATTTAACTTCATTGGCACAAAATGGGGCAATGAGAGAGACATACGATTTTGTATATACATGTTTTCCAGGTAGTCGAGTACTTTATCAAGTATCAAGTAGTTGTTTTATTAAAACAACTTCTGAGACGAACACTTAACTTCAAAGTTATATTTTGTAGTTTGTACATTGTACAGGAGAAAGTAGAATCTAGAATCTAAAAGCATTGGATGAAAATGAATGAAAAAAGGGTTCACAAAACCCACTTTTGTCTGTCCTAATTCCTAATTACAAGAAGCCAAAGGAATTGAAATTTATCGAGTTAAGAAAGTAAAACAGGATGAAATCAGCATTTACAGTTGATTGGAGATTTGATCCGTTTCTCGTGTCTACTTTTTCCTCCTTCCTGTTGATTTAATATAATATCAGTACAATTTTGTGTAGGTTCGACTTTTTCTTTGTCTTGAGACTCGACGCTCAAGATTCAAGTATGTTTCACTCAACTATAGTTCTCTAGTTTCTTCCATTACTCCCTCAGAAACGGTTCATACGAGTGTGTCAAAGCTGCTTACTTGTAATGGAAAGGCAAGTGTCTACAGTCTACAATCTACAGTGTAAAAGGCACACGATCTGAAAACATTGCAAGTCATGTGTGTCATTTGGATTCAATTTCAATCCAATGGTTATCCAATAATGAAGGTTCAGATCCCCATTTCCCTTTGAACACTAGTCAATCACTTGTAAAACGTGATTTAATTTTGGAGAGTTTTGCTATTCATTTAAACACATACACAATCTCCAGTCTAGAATCTCTAGTCTACATTCTACATTCTATAGTCAAATCACTTTGGATCCCATGTCAAGGCTGGAATTGCTCTGCGAGTTGTGCGTTGATAGTTTGTAGTAACTACTTTTTACTCAATTAGACTAGGCCAAACTCCAAATTAAGTACAGAAATGTAGGTGTACATTTTGAATGCACTGAACACTGAACAAACAAGTACTTGGGAATCGGAGTAGATAAAATCTCTGTACTTTTTAAATGTCAGCACATTCGCTCCTTACTCCCAACTCCAAACTCCAACTCAGTTGTGAATCCCTGTACGCAATGAAAAGTCCTTGTGGTATCTAATTTCATTTAATTGACAAACAGTCCATTTCCAACAATCCAATCCTCTGTTTTATTAAAACTAGGATTTAGGTACAGGTATTCCAAATCCAAACTGCAGTACCAATACATTCGACAGTCGAGACTCGAGACTCGAGACTCGAGATTCGAGATTCGAGGGTACGGATACGAATATTTACACAAATTTCATTACAGATAGAATTACAAGTTTCGAATTGGGAAGCCTTTACAAATTTCACTCACACTTCATTCTTTATTCACAAAACAGTCTCGAATCTCGAATCTCGAATCTCCAGTATCCAGTCTCCACAGTCTACTGCTTACATTCTACATTCTACGTTCATTGTCATCATCTTGATTCATTCCCACTCCAAATTCAAATTCAAATCCAAATCCGAATCCAACTCCCACTCCCACTCCAACTTTCTATCCCTTGTCTTTTGTCTTTTGTCTTTTGCCTATCTAACTAAGAGAGGTTTTGAATCGTCTATATTATTATATTATTTCTAGGAAAAGTCAATGGAAAAACGATCCAACTGCTGAATTCTTGCCCAAAATCATTATTATTTCAGTGCAATCAACATAACCAGTTCCAGTGAAAATTATTCTTGGAATCATATCCCTTGTTCCCAGCACTATAATATACAATACTACACACTATACGCGGAATAGGAATAATTTTAGGAAGCAAAATTAAGATGTACAACTTGTAATTTATATAGGTTACTCTGTTTTTTCATGTGCTTTCTCAACTTAATATAATGAATGGATATTGGATGCGATGTAGAAACCTCTTGATATTTATGAACCTTTTGCACTGTGCACAGATTTTATCTCAAGAGTATACATTGTACATTGTACATGCATACGTAAAAAGAAGATGGTACGTTTGAACTGGGAACTGGGAACTGGAAACTGGGAATTTAAAATTAGGTTGTAAAAAGTAGAACCACAAACCCACAAAGAATTTTAATCTAGAATCTAGAATCTAGAATCTAGATTCTCTGTAATCTTTAGACTCTCTATTCTCTAGACTCTAGACTCTAGTCTTCAGATTGGAAAAGGTTTCAACAACTTTATTTGAAAACTTGAGAGCAGTGGACAGTTCTGTATCTGCTTTGAACTGTGCAACTTTGTATCTATTCGGATCAGCCATTTCATCATAATATATTATGGATTACACATGCTGTAGATTGTAGATTTTCATTTATTTCCCTTTTTGCAATGTGTAGTATCAAGTATGTAGTGAGTCAAAATTGGTAGTAATGTCCTATCTTGTGAACTATGTACGACTACGATTTACGATTCACCCTGTATTTTTGATAAGTAGAATTCAAAATCTTATTAAACAGCCTTTTCTCTTGATGCCCTTCAATTCAAATTCAAATTCAAAATGCAGATATTCATTCATATATGATGTATCATTTACTAATCCTGTTTTCCCTTTTCCATTTTCCATTTCCCTTCCTTTTCAATCTCTCCCTCATCAATGGACGAATTAATAATCATTTCCTTTGAGCTGTAGAAACTAGAAACTCACTGTTATTACATAGTAGCTAGTGAACGTTCTACTTTCTACTACAGTTTGCTTGTATTCCCTGTACTTTCGTAGCAGGAAAACCACGGAAACAGCTCATCTGGAATTTTCCAATCCAATCTACTGTGTACTGTAGAGTACTGTGGGGCTTACTATTTTGTGTTTTACATCTTCTCCCTCGACACTCAACACTCGACATTACATCCTAGCTTGTAGTTTGTAGAGTGTAGAGACTCCAGAATGTATAATGGATATGCACGCGAATAAATTGGAAACAGAAAACTGCATGTGCTTGTAATTTCTACAGTCTACAGTCTACGTTCTACATTCTACAGGAACAGTATGGCCAGAAATTATTTCAGTACCAAAAGTATCACAATCTTCAAAATATAAACTACAAACTAGGATCAAGGATGAACCGATGCGAGTGGAACTTCTTTACAATTTTTCATAACAAGTAATAATACATAATATTATTCTATATTTGCAACACTGCTACACGGACTTTCTGTGTTTGCCGTTCTATGTCAATGTTCAGTGTTCAGGTTTGAAGTTTGACGTTTTGACTGTGATTCTAGATTCTAAATGTTAATGATATCAAGCTCATTAAAAGTCAGGATGTAAATCAGCCTGAAACAATTGTACATTGAATATTGTATATCGGATCGTACAAATGGTAATTTTAGCTTGTAGATTGTAGTTGGAGTATGTGGCAAAAACAAACATTCGGCAAGGATTTAAAATAACAGAATGAAATCAAGATGAAAGAGTTGTGTAACTGGAACAGCTCGGTTCATCAAGTCATGAAGTGGAAGAGTGGAAGATGGAAGACATGAAAGGAATATTATGAAACCTGTGCTGTATAATATTATGTCATTTGTCACAAGTCACAAGGCACATTTTACACGGAACTGCTTATAAAACCAGAACAAATTATACACGTATCTCCTAAAACTATACGCATTTTTATATCTACTTTCTTCTTTCTTCTTTATACATGAAACATAAATCCTGCTTTGTGCTTTCTCCACGCGTCGTAATCGTAATCGTAATTTTAACCCCATTATTTGAACTAGAATTGCAAGTTGAATTTCATCCAGTAAATTCCAGTAAATTCTTATATGTTCTTATAAATGTGTATAAAATTGTTGACTGTTGACTGACGTTTCACATCAGCAGTTGGCTCTTTTTACTTGTTGTAAATATTAAATATGATATTTCGAGATTTCTTCTTGACACAAATTACAAAGTAAGGTCATCTAATGCTAATGTCAATAATACAGTAAATACGGATAAAAAATGGGTTGAACAGGTGAATAAATAAAGATTATGAATGTACTGTACCTTGACGGCGACTGGCATCTCGACAGTGTCACCTGCTCGATGTTTATAAAATCCCTGGTAAACCTCTCCAAATGCACCTTGGCCCAGCGCTCTGTAATAAATAATAAAAATCAAGTGTCATTTTTATACTCTTTTTTCTTTCATATTTACCAAACAAGATACAAAATAGGAGATAGGAAACATTGCTGATTTTGCTACAAACTAGAATCTAGAATCTAGAATCTGGAATCTAGAATCTAGGATAAAGCTGACATTGTATCGATATTTGATGTGGTGCAAATACCAAAATTCACAGATATTTTTTGTTCGTTGTTTGTACAAACTAAAACCTGTGTACACTTTGCCTCGTGGTTGCTCGCTGATAGTAGATAGTAGATTAATAAATAGGTTCAATACTACCAACAAAAACAAGGCAAAATTCTTTCTCATATTTTTGCACAACGTAATTTTATTTATTTATTTAGGTGACATTGGTTGTATTTTCGGTATTTTAGTTGTTGGTTTTGCGAGGCATTTAAACCTCTTGGTCCTTGGTGACTACCGTACATTTTATTTATTGTTTCTAACGATAAAGTTGACTTGACATTTTCATTGGCAATCCAAACATTTATTAGTCTCAGTCCAGTTCCAGTTCCAGTTCCATTCCAGTCTATTCTATTTACACAACATTAGTTCTCTGAGTTAATGCTCACATTTTATGTGGCTTTGTGTAGCCACTGGCATTGAAATCAAGTCTCCTGCCGAGTGCAGCAAAGTAAACAAAGGGAAACTTGAACATTTATTTACTACTTGGTCCTTGGTTTATGCAACAAGATATTGTATCTGTTTTATTTGTATTGTTTTAATGGCTATGTGCTGTGTGGGACAATTTGTTACAATACTTGTACAATCTAGAATGTTTTACTTGGAAATTGCTATACGTTTTTATTGTGAAATTGGAAATGGGAAACGGCAAAGGCTTGAACTTGAAAGTCATCGACATTGATCCAAAATTATTTTCTCAGAAAATTCTATTTACTTGACAATTTTATCTACTGCTAATTGGTAATTGGTATTTGGAATTTGAAAAAATCCAACAAAAAACAAACTAACCGCATCTTTTTTAACCAAAACTGTGCCAATTATTTTATGAGGCGAGAAATATATTATGAAAAATTGAGGACGCAGGCAAAAAATAAAAAGTCCCTTATTTCCTCGTCAGCAAAATTCCTAGTGACGTATCGCCTTCAACGTCAGTCACAAATAACTTTTTTATTTAGAATGGCACCTAAAATTGGATTGACAAAAATCTATTCCGCTCACTAAGCACAGGATCAATCGTCATGAACCTATTTTAAGCGTAAATTACTAGCCTGTGGACATTGGAAAAGTTTCAGTAGAAAGTGGAAAGTACAAATTTAACTCCATTTCCACAACCGAATTGCGAAAGTCAAACAATGTACTACACTTTATATTAAAACTTGCTACTTCCTACAATACTAGAATTCTAGAATAACTGGAATGACTGGGTTACGGACTGCTGTACAACAGATTGAATTTGCGAATCCGGAATCCGGAATGCCACCAGCAAAATGCCAGAGTTGTGGTCGTGGCCTTACATAGTCGTGGTTGGTGGTTGGGTAATATAAATAAATAAAACTAGGAATTTAAAATCAATACTAAGGAACTTTATACCTATTTTTGTGTACTCGGTTCTATTTTAAGTGGCATCTTCCGCGGAAATACAGAATAAAGGGTATTCGGGTACAAATAATTAGAATTAAGCTCACTTAAAATTGATTGCGAAAGGAAAAATTTGATTTTCATTTCCAGCTCATTCTCTTAAAATTTCATCCAATTTATCTAGAATTTAGAGTCTAGAGTCTACAGATATTACTATTTGTACATCCAACCTCATGAGTCATGTTATTTTGAAATCCTGTATCAAATTATCTAAAAATGTAGCATTTTTTGAGCAGTCGACAGTCGACAGTGGAACCTGAGGAAAATAAAAGTAATGACGTTGATCTCTTGGGTGTTGAGTGTTGGGAAAGAGAAACTGCGCTTCTATTTTACGACTATTTTACGACGCCATCTAAATTTTCATCAGTTGTTAGTTATTACTGGCTCTTTGATTAAAATCTTAAAATCAGGAACAAAATGGTATAATATTGAATATTGAATATTATTCAGTGATATGACATGGAAACGTGAAATGTGTACTAGAGAGAGCAATTTTCTCACCATTTTGACGCTTTAAGTTCATGTTGAAAGCACTTGCTCATTTTTGTTAATTAGAAAACACAAAACACACTTGTCATGATTTGATTACAAATTACAAATCAGAATTTAAATGCCAGTAGAGAATCGATGTTGAATATTGAGGTTGGAATTTAATCACATTCTTGCAAAATATTAAAGCTAGCGCATCCAAAACTGACGGCTGAATATTGAAAATTGGACATTGGACATAAAAATAAAGATATGGATTCATAGGAATGGTTAAATTTTGATTACTGATTAGTTGTAGGTTAAACCTGTAGATTTTAGAATGAAGATCATTAATTCCGGTGCATGGAAGCATTTAGTCACCATGATTACACCAATAACCATGATCGTGATCATGACCGTGACCGTGACTGAATCGTGGTCTCTTACGGGTAGAAAGTAGAAATTCACCCATTACTAGGCAAAGCATGAACCTTTACCTTTTAAAGCATGCCTCTGCTTTCTGTGCACGTGTGTGTATAGTGTATATACATATGTGTGTGTGTGTGCGGATTCTAACGAATTTAAAGAGAGAGACACATCCTATCATTATACTTTCAATCCACTTTCCCTCACTAAAACATTATCCCACCGACATATCAAATATATCAAACATGTGATCCGGAGTTACCATATGTATCCACAATCTACATTCTACATGTAAAATGTATGCACGTCCTATGTCCTAACAGATGGAAGCATAAAATACATACATATACTTAGGGATAGAGCAAAGGAGAAGAGAACGACGACGAGACAGAGGAAGAAGAGCAAGGAAACCCATACAAACTCAAGACTACGGACTACGCAAAAGTAAAGTGCTCAATTTGCAATTCGCCAGTACCATTCGCAACCTATTCACGAAACAATGGATTGAGTGCGAGAATCCACTCTGAAGATTTATGGATGTCCATGGCTCCACCGAGTCCCTCTGTCTCTTCCGAGTTCCTAGTATCTCTTTTCCCTCTACCTCCAACCTCCGCTTTCCAGTCTCCAGTCTCCAGTCTCCAGTCTCCAGTACTACTGTACTAGTAAACTAGAGGATTCAACATTTACATTCACATTCAGCATCACCCGCAGAAAATGTAAAAGAAGTAGCAAAGGCAGGAAGAGCAGTAAAGGTACATAGTAGTAGTACATACTAGTCGTAGGAGTTCTATTGCATCTTCTATTCTATATCCAAACGGACAACAACACGGTTGTACACTGTTCACAGAACACAGTAAGATGGATAGTAAACTCACATGTGAAGGAATTTCTCTGGAAACGCAATTTTACTTTACACCATTTGCCAAAGAATATTCTCTCATTTTCACATAAAAACATATCCACTTCATCTCCACATAGACTATACACTATACAGCAGACAGTATAGAGTATAGAGTATAGAGCCAGTATACACATTACAGATGCATACAAACTTTGGAGGAAATATTGACTGTACACACAATCAAAATAAAACTTCTTTTACGTTTAACCAGGCAGAATTCCTGTATCTTCCTACTCCCTACGAACATTCATACACTCACACATGTATTTTGAAAAGGTGGAAAATTTCTGTTCATGTACCCCTACAGTTTCATTCCATAGTGACCCATCTTTATTCAAAGTATCTGTAGACTACGACAGACTCTAGAGTGAGAGAGAATCAACTACCAGGATTTCTAACTGTATTCTGTATTCTATAGACTATAGAGAAGAAGATAGAAGGTGTAATACAATAAATATATGGACCAGAAGTAGAGTCATGCTGAGCGCCAATCGATGGGCTGAGAACTGTTTACTTTCTCCAAAGACCAGACCAGACCAGAACAGACCAGACAAAAGTAAAGTGAAATGAAAAGAGGGAGAGAGAAAAACTTGGCCATTCCCATCCAACACTCTTATATACCTATAATAATACCTAGTAATAATAATGGGCTCAATTTCGATGAGCTTCACTTGGGTTTCGCATCATTTCAGCTGACTACGGAACATGGAACATGGAACAGAACAACTGAACAGAGTGGAATATAGATAGAAGAGCAAGAGAGTGCAAGAGAATTGTCTATACCAGTATAACAGTTTCCTTTGGACTTTATTATAAAAAGTCTCTATAAGCTACAAGCTATAAGGCGTGTGTATGATCTGGTACTGGTAAAAGTTTGTGTAGGCTGTAGAGTGTAGAGTGTAGAGTGTCTGAATAGTACAGACCAAAGTCTACAGTCCACAGTTCATACGTAGAGAAAACAAAGATGCGCTCCAGTTTTTTAGACCATCTTCCATCTTCTTCCTATTCTGTCTCTGTCTTCTACATTCTACATTCTACACTCTATAGTCTACATGCAAACAAAACACATGTATCTATCTATCTAGAATAAACATATAGGTAAAATGAAGCAAGTTGAGAGAAAGCAATTTAGAAGATTGGTGCACACAACATATTTTTGATCGAAGTGCCTCTTTTTTTCCTGCCAATTCCAGAGTAGCTTCCTTCCGCCCTTCTTATTCTCTTCCCTCGATCTTTCCTCTCGCTTCTCTCTCTAGTTCTCTAGTTCTCTAGTTTTTGTATATTGTACAAAGTACGTTGTACGTACACAAAAGTTTTTTAGCTGTGGATTTTTCATACATCATATAGAATCTAGCATCTAGCATCTAGCATCTAGCATCTAGAATCTAGAGCGTAAAGTGTAGAATGTGTAATATGGGTTTTATTGATGATGTGGGTTTCTCACCGAACCGTAAAGAAAGAGTATTGATACTTAAGTAATTTTCCCAAAGACAGTGAGACTTTTACAGAAAAGAAGGAAGGAGCAAAAAAAATATCGGTCTAATAAACTTCCATCTTCCATCTTCCATCGCTGAGGAAAGTGAGAGAACGAGACCTACTGCTGTTTTCATGTACATTAAATAATTTCATTCACTTGCTACTTCTTTCACCACTTGCAACATCCACCATGACAAGCTTGTATTATACTGTCTGTCAATACATTTCTCTGTTTTGGTCCTCAGTTCCCACTCACCATCACAACTCGAACCCTTTTCCTTATTTCCTTATTCATCCACTACCTAGTACCCAGTATCTAGTATCTAGTATCTAGTATCTACTCAAGTATCTCTCAACTGTGACCTTGTGAGTTGCAAATGGCGAAATGAAGATTCTCATACCAAAATCCAGTAAGAGAGAGAACGAGAAAACGGGAGAAGAATGTGAAACTTGAGATTTGTGTGGAATAATCTAATGTAAAATTTAGACTCATTTTAATTTCAAATTTATTCCGGAAACAGTTCATTCGCTACAGATTTACTATCATCATTTGAATTACAATTACACTCACTATATTATCTAAAGGATCAGCTTGAATATGTAACTAAATGCGATATTTTATCTACACAGTACAAACTATACAGAATACATACAACTGAATCTAGAATCTGGAATCTGAAATCTGCAATAAATCCTTGAAAAGTTTTACGACTACTTGAATAAAATAAATGAAAATCTATGTCCACGCGTAAAATGCTACACGCTCTACACTGCACACTGTACAATTTACAGTAAAGTGGAGAGCGAATACATAACCAAACTTGAAAACAAGATAAATAGTTGGAATGAAGGATAAACTCCAACCCCAGCCCAACCAAGAAAATGGTGCTTTTATGGTATCTGTTGAGACGAAATCCGGAATCCGGAATCCGGAATTTAAAACCAAAATCCTAAACTCAAAATCTAAAAATCTCAAAATCACAAGGTAAAGTTCAAACCCCTTTCACTTCAAGCTCCAAACTCCAAATTCCAAATTCCAAATTCCAAATTCCAAACCCAAACTGCACTGAACCAAAGATGATTGAATGAGCTTGAAAAAATACTGCTGCATTTTTTCATTTCCAATAACTTTTTTTTGGTTTGAATTGGATTGGATTTATGATTGGTGGATAAAACGGAAAAGGCAAAAGTACCTTGATCGATGCATTTGTACCACATGTCACTTTGTAATAGTTGGTACTTGATGAAAGATGAAATGATGTATTTCATAAACAGGTCCAAATACAGGTAGATTGTAAATTTATACAGTTGATACTTGAACAGATAATTTCTTGGAATGTCACGTGTACACAGCACAGTTTACTTTGTACACTGTACATTGTACATTACACATGCTGTAGAGTGTAGAACGTTCTAGATTCTAGAATTCTACAATTTCCGGATTTCTGGATTATTTACTGATACCAATTTAATGGTAGACACTCCAGTCACCAGACACTAGAAACTAGAAACTAGAAACTAGACTCTGGTCACTAATCACCAAAATAATAAATAAAGTCTCACGTAACATATCATTATTCTCAAGAACTCAAGAACTTTGGTAAACTGATATATTTTTTACAGGGTGGAGTGCAGAATGACCAGCATAACAAAATTGATGTGATTGTGATGCTTTCTCTTTCACAGGCGTATTTAATCAAAGAACAGAGTGAGAATGTGGAGTGGTGGTGGGAGATGGACAAAAATAAAACTTTATCATTTGTCCAGTCCCAGTTCCAAATCCAGTTGTGTCATTCGATCCAAATCTTATGACGTGCACAAATTTGGCTCGCTCTATCAAACGTCCACTCAATGTCAACGACCAATGTACCACAAACTAACAGCGTAATCGGTGGACAAATTTCTATCTCTCTTTCCTCAATATCTTGATCCTAATGTCTCGAAACTCGAGTCTCGAGTCTCGAGTCTCAAGTCTGGATATTGGGAATGTGACACCAATAAGTAGAGAAATAACAAAGATAACCGGAAAAGATATCCAATTGATACAGCATATGTTTCGTTTGGGTTTGTCATAAGTCACGACGCTTTACATTATACGTAACATATATTCGTACTATTTTACGCGCCAGCTTTGACTCTACAGTTTAGACTCTAGACTCTAGAATTTAGAGAGAGGAAGAAGACGGACATTTGAGCTTTGAGCTTTGAGAATTGAGAGACATTGCTATAGAAACAAAGTTCTCCAATTGGTCTCATTTTCTTACCATTTCTTCTGTCTCTGCTCCTCATTGGCTTACCATTTCCGTTCCTTGACTCTATTTCTACTTTGTATCATTAATTAACTCCCCACTATTATTATTTACTAGCACTAGTAAACATTGAGCATTAAGATGTCCTGTGAGTGGTTTCTAGTCAATTCGGACCTGCTGAATTCGAATCTGGTCACAGGACAAAGAGTTACCACCTTTAAGTCGGTCAAAATGGACAAAAACCAGACCAGAGGTCAAATTTTGAATGTTCGCGGATTCTTGAGCGTAGATTCGTGTGCAAAAATGACGTA
>JAQGBH010000268.1:0-60855 GCA_034698265.1 Sminthurinus aureus | reverse complement strand
CTTTTTCGGCCGAAATTTGGGCAAAAATTCGTCCGAAAAATCCAGCAGAATCCTGTTCCCAGATTTTGATGCGGGTAACTACTGTATGTAGCATTAAAAGAGCAACATCAAGAGCTGAATATATTTTTCAAGACCTTCCACATCTTGAATTACAACAACACCGTAATATCATTATACAGCCGGCAGAGAAAAATGTGGGCGTATGTATATTGTATAGAAATTACTATTATAATGAATTCTACAGACAACTTAACGATATTACTGTATGTATACCAACTGCATATTACGATTATGAACATACCCGAAACTACAACTTCTGATTGAAAAACATCATAGTGATTCTGATTTTGTCTTTGCCCAGGTTTCTTTTTACTTTTCATTGTGCAATTAGCTAGTTGAAAGTGTATACCTTGTTTGATGAAGTACACTAACAAATAAATCGTAGCTGCAAATACTGAAAATACATTTTCAAGGCATACATCCTTACAAATAAATGTTAAATGTTAATGTCAAAATGTTGTATTCTATTCAAATTATTGCTGTAGCGTGATTTCTATATTTTAAACGACTAGTTTTGGTCCACAGTGGACCACCAACCCCGATTTACTTCTAAGTTAAACTTGCTGACCTTTGGAATAATTGAAACAATCGAAATGCAGCAGTTGCAGATTTCATTGTCAGTATGCTCATTTTTCTCAACTAATGTTTATCATTAGTGATTACTGAAGACCATTGTGCACATTGTGACTGTTTGTTCAATGTGCACAATCAACTTTAACTTTAAGTTGTTAAGCACAAAAGGTGAAAAATCCTATTCATCATAAAACAAGAATTGTACGAGCGTGGAACGAGTTACAGAGAGAACTACAACATTTACACTTTCGATTTGTTCAGCTTTGCTTGTCAAGGATCCTGACTCACTTTTCATAATGATTAAATAACCAAAAGGTCCTGTAACTTTACCAGCCCAAACGAGTTGACAAGAGAGTGAACTGCAGTTATTACATGTCATAACAAAATTGACTCTGTATAGTTGTGCTTCAGACGCTCACGTCGTGATGAAAATCTGTGATTGCCAATCGTCAAGCTCCAAGGTGGAAAATATTTTCCACTCAATGCACTTGAAAAACTTGTTCCACAGAGCATTCGCTACATTTTAATACGTAATCTTCAATGTTGTACAAAGCATTCTCACTGATATTACATTAATGCTCAAATGACAAACATGATACAACAAGCAAGTCTCTAGAACTCCAGTACAACCACTGGTTTCTTGACACACTTTTCTTGGACTTCACAAAGCCCATAATTTACTCATGAAAAATGCATTCGTTGCTCCACTCTGCTTCTTCTATCGACAATACGAAATCAGGGTAACTAATTTTCCCGTAAAGTGCTTCCTGGTTTTATGTATACAATAAAGTTAAAAATCCTGACTTCCTGACTATTTTGTATCGCCTTCAAAGTATAAATGGTCTAGGCTTCGGAAGCGAAGCTGACTATTAAAATCTCACTTTGCCCCAGGCTCAATATGTAACGAGTTCAAAATGTGCTCGCTAGATGGCGCCACTACACTAACGAGTTCAAAATTTTCCCGCTAGGTGGCTACGAACTTCATCGACGCAAAGCGCACTCAAAGTGTCCACAGACACGAGTAAAACAATAGTCCGCTTCGCTTCCTAAAAAGAGAAAAGCACAAATGAAAAAGTGAAAGAATGAATGAACACGAGATGGATGAGGAGCGACGCTAAGAGAACCAACAGACAAAAACAAAAGCTGGATTGAATTGGATGAAAGGAAAAGGAAATGAAAGTGAAAAACACTCGTTACTACACCATTTTCAAAGGAATTTATTTTTTCCTCAAGACCTGTCTTGAATCAAGAGCCTCGAGTCTCGAATCTTGAAATTGATTGATATGGCCTTTGTTTTTTTTTTGATGACTGGGCAAGAAGATCATCATCTTTGCATTTCTTTTCAGCCCCTCTTGTTTACACATTGTAACTGCAGATATTTAAAGAAAATTATTATTAAACGGACGATGGAAAAGGTGTAGGAAAATTTTTCAAAAATTCAAGTTTCAAGCTTTAATAAATGAAAAAAGGAACAAAACTTGTGTCTTGTGTCAACCCTACAAAATTTATCAGGGAAATAAAAAACTTTCCCCTTTAAATTACAAGCCTTGATTTGATTTACACATGGCCATGGAAATGAATCAAACTGGTTGGGTTATAAATTGTGGATTGTGCATGAGATTCTCATATAAATTAAAAGTTTTAAAATTCCACCCTCGTCCTCCCTGCACAATGTTCAATATATTATACAGATATTTTGGGAGGGTGAATATCAATGAAGGGAGTCAACTTTAAACTGCAAACTGTACTGTAAAATTCAAATTCACGAGTTAAATTCGAACTCCTGGTACAAAAATTCCAAGGAGCATTTTAAATTGTTGTTGCGCATTCTAGATTTCAGATGTAAGAAAAGGCCAAATACATAGCCAAATAAACTGAAATGGAAACAAAGTTTAAGATAATAATTCTGGCTTCTGGCTTCTGGATTATAGAATAATCTACAAATACCTACAAACTACAAGTAGACTAGAAGAACTGATATTGGTTTTTCTGCCTCCTTGACTTCTATTTTGTATTAGTGTTTTCCATACAAAACAATAGTGTTACTCAATGCTCAGCTGATGACTGACAGATACTTTTACGTTTGTGTGAGGCAAATAGTTTGAAAACTACGAGTATGGAAGAGAACGGAAAGCTGTAGAATGTAGAATGTAGAAATAGAAGACAGAGCTAGAACAGACTAAATGACTATTTAGCAGCCAAGTATCTTGACTCAACTCGACTCGACTCGACTTGACTTATCTGGGAGATTCCCTTTGTGAAACGTGACATGTGTAAACAGAGTGTATTACCTGATTCTGAAAGGGAAATGTAAAGACAAAAGCAAAGACCAAGTTCCGCCGACTTTTTCATTATTTAAACGAAAGACAAGACAAGACAATCATGTCTCAGCATACATTACAAATAACTCGGATACAAAGTACACACAAGTATCTAGTATCTAGACACGAGGTGCATAAATACCCTGCACTTGATACGCGATACTCCATACTCCAAACTCACACTATTCATCCTTCTCTCATTTTCTCTACAGGGATTTATGTACATTGTAACTAAATAGTTGTATGTTGTACATTGTACAGATATCAGACGTATCTGTCTAAACATTTTCATGTTCATCATGTAAAACATTAGTTGGAGGTTGAATGAGAATGAGAATGAGGATTGAGAATTGAGAAGCCTCCTTTATTTTTTTCTCCAGCCTTAAAATTAACTGGTCAATAAAACACAATGGTGTTGAAAGATGAACGCTCATGAAATGAATGAACGTGAACATGCAAAAGAACTTTAAACATGAAAATGGACTTTAAAATACTCATTTGAGCTCTAAGTACATTTAAAATAGCTAGATATTTCAACAAAATTTGGGGAAATATCCACATTGTAAATGTCTACTTTTCTCCGTTAACCTTTACACAAAAAGTCATAACAAATACAAACAGAAGAGCAAGTAGGAAAATAGTTGTTCAGGATGCATATTGGATGTTGAAGAATGGGTGAGAGTAAACTGCAAGCACGTTTATGATTCTCTCCGTGGGAAACCAAAATAAAAAGTATTGTAAAAGTATTTGTATCCCTTTGTATTTAAAGGCAGTGTGAATAGGGAGTAATGAACAATGAAAGAGCTGATCTGTGAATTGTGAATTGCAGTGTCTAATGTCTACAGTCTAAAGTCTACATATTTTCAAAGGAAAATTTGACAATGTACAATGTACATTGTACATGCTTATAAGAAAGAATGAATTTGAGAACTTGTGTATTTTGTATTGTGTATTGTGTATTTGAGAGCTAAAACTGTACGCGAGCTTGAGCTTGGAAAGAAAATATCCATTTTGTACGAGAGAACTAAGTAAATTCATTACTGGCAATTCTATCTCGGTTCTTTTGCGCTTACTGTTTTTCTCGTCCTCGTCTTCATTCTTATTCTTATTCGTTCCCCTCCACTTTACCATTTATGCACTGCACTTTTGAGGAGACGGACTAACAAGCAAGCGGAGGCCAGGAGCGGAGGAATTAGCTGCACCTTTCAAAGGACACGTCAAATTACAAGGAAAAGCATGTCATGAATGTAAAGCAGTAGGAAAGAGGAAAAAAGACAGTCGTTTCTTTAACGTTCTCTCTCTGTAGTTTACCTTCTCCTACTTCTTTTCGTTTTTCTCATTTCTTGAGTTTCTTGAGTTTCTGTAGTTTCTGTAGTTTCTTGACTGGTTGATATTGTGAGGGAAGTTGGCTAATAGATTTACTGCAAAGAAAACGAACTAAAATTAAATTGGTCGTAAAACACATGACTTGTGAGTAATAGGTTGTCTCAAGTTCGACTTTGACTTTGACTCTAGTTCCTAGTTCCTAGTTCCTAGTTTTATACGTGTAAACTGTAGACTCTTGACTCTTCCTTTCAAGTCAACCAGCCAGCCAGAGATAGAGAAAAGATACAGAGCATGATGCATGGCAACAGTACACAGTATACAACTACATAGATAGAACTAGTAACTAGAATGAATTTGTGCCATGTTTAAAGCTTTATAACTAACACAGACAAAGTAACCTTGCCTTTCCATGGCTTTGTATGTGTGTTTTTACATGTAATAATAACAGTAAACCGTGAGCTTTGCCTTACTCAAAATGCAATAAAAGGAAAAAGAAACTCAATGAAAGAGCCAGAAAAAAAACTAATCTACCTGTTAAATGCAATTGTAAAACATTTATGGTCTGTTACACCAAAACATAACATAACACAACATATTACAGAATGTAGAACGTAGGACATAGATGTGGTGTGCGCCCAAAAACAAGGAAGGTAAAGTAGAGTAGAGAGTAGCTAAAGTCGGAGAAGGTGAAAGTATTTTATGGACACACTACTTACTTTTACACTGTCTACTGTCTACTGTCTACAATCTACAGTCTACAGTCTAAACTGAGCACTGAACTACCTGAACGACCTGAGAAAATAAACAAATGAATAAACATGGTAAACATTGTATAAACGCACTTAGAACTGTAAAATGTACGTAAAATGTACACTGCGCATTTTACAAGGAAAATTATGTGTTGGCGTTAAAAGCAGAGTTGCGGGGACATTAGGAGAAAATTTACATTTACATTTCACTGTGCAGTGCCCGAGAAAATCCCCATGCTGACAAGGCTCAACACTATATACACTATATACATATAAATAGGATAATAGTTTCCTTGTAAAATATGCGCTAAGTCCAAGGCTAAACTGGAAGCCGAGAGAAAGAAAGCCAAAGCCAAAGCCAAAACCAAAGCCAACCACAGCAGAAAAGAAGCGAGTGAAACTGGAGCGACAAAAGCGACACATGAATTCAATCTCAGACCAACAGCAAACTCAAACTCAAACTTAAACTCAAACTCGCTTTCACTTTGTGTGTATGGTGTATGGAGTTTGGTGTGTGGCTTAAGCTCTTGGGTGGTTCTTCTTGGTGGGATCACGGTGTACGGTGTACGATGTACGGAAAGAGAAAGGAAAACTTGGCTTTCTCAATTTCAAAATTTTCTAAGCTTTTGCAGAATGACGAAGGAACAGCACTACAGGTGGATTTTCCTTTCCGTTTTCCATTTTCCATTTTCCATCGTACTATATGTACAAGTTGACACTCAAGTTGTTTATAAACCACTGCATTCACTATAATACATTTACTAAAGTAGGTTTTCTCTGAAATATAAAAGTATAGCTGAGGCTCACAAGTCCATTTTTTGACCTGTTTTTGCACCACATACTTATTGCATAGCGATGTGTCATTCTGGTTTCTGTAAACTAAAAACACTGCAAAGTGCATAGGTAAAAAGTTGGTGACTTAATGGACTAGGAATATTCAATACCGTGTGAGTATTTTTATGAAGGTATGTAAAAAATATGACGGCTGACCATTAGGATGCCAAAGCTTTTTGTGGGATCAATAAAAGTATCAAAAATGTTTATTATAAAATGTTCCATTCATAATCCAAACCACACTCTACAATCCATATCCATATCCAAAGAACATGTATGTAGAAGGGATCAAAATTTATTATTACTCCTTTCTTTTACCATATCATACCACACACATAAATATAGGACAAAGGATTATTATTGGTCACGATCACATTTGAAAATTATGCATATATTATGATTTCTCTCCTGACCTCGGCTGTATTTCACAATATTTATCACCTTCTCCCTCTCCAGTTTCCAGTCTCCAGTTATTTTCCAGAATTTCCAGGCTCTAGTCTTTAGTCTCCAGGATTAAGGTATACTACATACATAATGTAGAAATGTGGAGGGAACAGTCATAATAAATTGTTGCACGATGGTTACACTTTATACTTTACTCGAGTCTAAAATCTAAAATCTAAAATCTACAGCTTAGACCTTTCCGGTTTACCTATACCATTCCACTATCACTCTATCGTTCCGTTCTGCCTCACTTGTGTATAGTTGTACGCCTGCTCTTGCTCTTGCTCTTTGTGGACGAGAAAGTAGAGAAAACTCGCAAGTTTTTCACTGCTTTTCCACAAACTCGTGACATTTTGGTGTTACGAGCAATAAAATGTGAGCATAAACATTTTTGCAAATGTTCAATGCTCAACCCTCAACTTTTCGTTCCTCTTTTCCCTTTCGTGCTTTCCCTTCACTTTTGAACAGAGCACATGATATTTTTGCCTGGGCTATGAACTATGAATTCTACGCTCTACGATCCACACTCCACAATCCACACACGCTCTACGTTTGCCTTTTTCTTGCTCCGGTTCTTGTTCTTGTTAGTATTCGATAAGCAGAACAAGTTTGCTGGACTATTGACAATTTTCGCAGAAACTACTACTACTACTGCCATTACTTTTACTATGACCCAGAGACTAAAGTCAGGATAAAAGTGGATAGCCACTGACTACATAATTCATAGTACACACATAATGCATGAGAAATCATATCCATTTTCTCCACAGTTTGGGTTTAGGTTTGGTTTTTGCTCCAATTTCGCATAAGCCTTGAAAACGGTTCAGTCCATCATAAATTTTAGGCTGTATGTAAAGAGTAGAGTGTAGAGTGGAGAATTTACACGTATTTGTGGTTAAAGATGTTGTATGTTTGTGTGTGTGTGATGTTTATATGAGCAACTGGAAACTCGGAACTCGAGTAATGGTTGAGCCAAACTTTGAGAATTTGACTACATGCATTAATTTTCTCCGTTCTTCGTTCTCCATTCCCCATTCACGATTCTCCTCACTTCTCACATAAATACGTGTGGAGTGTGTACTTTTGAATACACCTGTAAAACGGATCTCATTTCGTTTCCGTTGCAACTTAAGGAGTTTCAATTTTCCTTTACTTTAGTTTAGTTTAGTTTGGTTTTCTCACAGTCGACTGTCGAATGTCGAATGTCGGCTGTTGTGTGGAAAATGAAATGTAGTTCAAGCCAAAGATGAAGGCGTACTTAGTTATTTTGCAAACTGAACAGTGTAGAATGCAGAGTTTTTAGCGTTTACTTTAATACACTCTACGCTCCACGCTCTACGCTTTACGTCTTATCCATACAGATGTGAAAAAATTGTGCAAGAAAATATGGAGCACTCTGATGCTGATGTGGATTCGGATTCTGATTCCACGTCCAACTCCGCTACATACTTTATTTTCTCCTCGTTCCTATTCATGTTGTAACCAATACATATATTATCATATTTGGACGTATTTTCAGCCAAAACATGTTCCTGGCTCTAGCTCTGGAACTGGTCTGCTCAAACTGAAAAACTACTGAGCACAAAGTAGAAAGTTAAAGTTTTCTATAAAAATTTGCAATATTTTAATGCTGCAACTTATTGCTTGTACAATCTAGAATCTAGAATCTAGAACTTACACGTGAGATATGTGAGATGGTTTATAATCATAACCTTTTGCCTCGTTATTTATATTTATATTTACATTTAGGCAAATGTATCCAAACTTAAGATGAGTTTGGATGAGTAGTTTATAGTTTCTTGTACATTATGCAAAGGTTTTACGCCGTACCTTTTATATTTTATACAATGTCTAACGTCTTGTATCTTGTAGCATGTGCATTTTACGTGAAAAAACTTTTCTTTTACTTGTTCTTTGACTCCGGTGAAAGTGCAAATGTCATGTGGTGTTGTATATTGTACTTTAGTGAGCAGAGGAGACCTGTCTTTTTTATACCTATCTTATGCCTAAAGCCGTTGGCTTTAGCAGTTTTGATGAGTGCGGATGTACATAAAAATCCCGTATAAAACTAGAACTAGAACCAGAACCAGAACCAGACATTGGGTGTAAATCCAAACGAGGTAGACTTGTGTGTATAAATATAAGTATATGAAGGAACACGGCACACTGTACACGAAAAACGTTTAAATGCCACATAATATTTTTATACCCACTCTGTTCTCAGTTTGATGATTCCTTCGACACGTGACAGAGGAGAAGGAGGTGAGACTTAACAACATCTAGCATCACCATCTTTATTATAGTATATATTGATTTGTACAGTACAGAGTACCAGCTTTATGAAAGTAGTGCACAAAATGAATACCACGTTTAACTCATCTACGCATATTATACTTTTATATATCAGCTGGGCCAATTATAATTTTGTACTAAACGCTAGCGGCTACAAACGTTAGTTGAAATATCTGTATTGCATATTGTACCAAGCCGTCGCATAAATCAAGAGTCTGCTTTGTACTAGGACTAAATGATTATTTTTGCATGTATGGAAATTCCTCTTGGCTCTTTTTTGCCAATGCCGTCAAAATTATATTGTCCGTTTTCCATGGAAAACTGAATTGAAAACTAGGAGAATCGTGTAATGAATAACTTGAGATTTACCATGCCCAATGCCCAAATCTTCTTTTTCATGCGTACGTTTTGCTACAGAAAAACGGATCGTAGAATCTACCGCATATCGTAGACGACGATGAAGTAAAAGCAAATCTCATCTCGAGTCTTGATTCTCAAGTCTCAAGTCGCATGCCTCATGCTTCATGCGTAACATTCTTACACAAGAATGAATATCTAATGATCGTAAATGAGGAGTAACGGAAAAAAAGAGCAAAATTCATTTTGGATTCATTCCAAAAAGTTGCTCCTGGCCCCGAGTTTTTTGTTCGTAATAAATGAAATCCAAATACGAATACGAATATGATGTAAAAACGTATATGACGTTGCGTATCTATAGATTGTACAAGTGGAATGGAATCAAAATGGAATCTGCAGAGAAAGAAAAAAAGAAAACACGGAAAAGGAAATGATGGAGAATTCGGTATTCAGAATTCAGAATCTTCTCCAAGAATTCCATTCCAGTCCAGTCCAATTCCTAGACAATTCATTCCTAATTTGTACGCATTCGTACGCGGTCAAACTGATATCAGTATAATGCACAAAGAATACATAGAAAGAAGAGTAGCATTGGATTTTGCATCGAGCAGTGAGCATTGAGCATTGAGAACGTCAAAAGTATCCGCATTTCCTTTTATACTTCTCGTAATATCGATATCGATATCGCTTTCCAATCTCTGTGTCCTCAGTTTCAGTTTGGGAATTCTGAATGCGAACTTGAACGTAGATTTTTTTGTTTTACCTCGAGGCTCCAGGCAATGCATGGTTGACTGACCATTACGTTTCCATTTTCTAATATTAGACCATCTTTCCTTTGTTTCTCCTTCTGTCTAAAATAAATAAAGAACTGGGGAAGGAAGGCTTTTTTCTACTATGTATTTTGAGAACGCTTTCCCTTTTTAGCCGTCTACGCCGTCCATTAGATTGGGTTCACAGTTCAAGTTAAATTCGAATTCAAACTCGGCTTTGACTTGAATTCGGATACAATTGTAATAACGTCCCGTCTGGTCAATTTTCCAGTTTGATTTTGATCAAATCCCAATATACGAAAGTCGAGAGTCCAGATGTAGACAAACAAACTCCAGAATCTAGAATCCAGGCAATGAAAAAATGGCCAGACGTTTTCTGGATTGGATCTTTTGTCTCTCTCTCTCTCTGTTTCTCTCTGAAAATATGTACAGTAGTTGTTCAAAGTCGTCTCAATCAACATGCAATATTTCCAGTAAACATTCTTCTTATTGTTTTTCCTTTTCTCTATTTATTCTAAGAATTCCAATTTTTCGTAGATATACAACTATACATTGTATAAAACTAGCCTAGGAAAAAGACGATCCACGATGCTCGATCCTTCATCTTACTTACGAGAAAGATAATGGTCAAGATTGAAATTTAAAAGGAATTTGCAAGATTGTTTCTCCATACATTTTTTGGAACTAAAAGCAGCCTGAGTCTAGAATCTAGAGTCTGGCATCTGGCATCTGGAGTCTTTGTGTAACGTATGTGTAGGAATTTTACATGAGGAATGGCTACATCTTTCATTGGTTTTTGGATCCTTCGTTATTTTGGACTTTGAATTTGGTTTTGAGTAGGGTTATCAATTCCTCATTTTTAGCCTCAAGCAAGGAGAAAGTGGAAAGTGCAGCACAACATTTTGTCTTTTGCCTCAAGTCAAGTTAACCGAGCATCAAGCATCGAGCATCGAACGTTGAACATATGATATGTACGATATCGATATGATGTTGATATGTTTTCAGTTTTCGTTTCAGTTTTTACAGGAATTTGCTGGACGTATGTAGTATGTAGTCTTTAGTAAATAGAATTAAAGAATGTAGAATGGTGCAGAGAATTTGAAATTGGAATTGGAATCCAAATTGTATTGATTGCTGTGAGAAAACTTGGAGGAAAAGTTCATGATTCTAGATTCTACGAATCCGGGGAAAAAACTTTATCGTTATTTTAAAAGGAGCATGAGCAGAGGAAATAACGTGCGTTTGGGTTGCTCCTGGCTCCTGGCTTTATGATGCTGGACTCCAGACTCACTTGGCTCAAACTTGAGCCTCCTACTCTTGCAAACCCAAGGGAAAATCCGACTACATGTAATACATACCAAATCCAAAAGTTCCAATCCAAATGCTTCAAGCCAAACCTCGCGAAACCAGGCAAAGGAAAATGAAGCCAAAAAACTTAAGTCAAGTCAATACAGTGATATTTTCTGGTGTGTCTGATGTATATTGTAGATTTATTTTGAAATTCTATACCTCAACCAAAAACTTGGAAACCGCTGGCCCCCCGATCTCCGATCCGTTTTACTGGTTCTGGTTTATTCTTTATTCACAGATGAAACATTTATGAGAAAAATGTGCGTTACAGATATTTTAACCAGAAAACGTTGTGTGTCATTTTAAAGTCTGTGCTGTACTGCTGCAGAAATCATCACTGCGACTGCCACTAGCACGTTCTGTATTTCGAGCAACAACCAGAAGAATTTGAGTACCTACAACCGACTCGCGTTTAATTAGTAGGATTCATTCCATTCCATTGCTATGGAAACATATTAATGAACAGAGCTTAAAACAACCAACGGAACCAGGTAGACTGTGCACTGGCAAACATTGTATTGGGAATCCGTAGCTGTACTCTCATGTCTTTTGCGTGGAAGAAATTAAAGAGAAATCACGGGGATTCCAGTTTGTAGTTTGTAGTTTTCAGTTTCTAGTTTGTACATTCTAAATGCAAGTCAACATTGAGATTTGAGGCTTAAAGATCCTCAACTAAAGTCTTCTCCTCTCGTCTCATTTCATCTCAGTTCTCAATTCTCAATTCCGCTCCTCGCTTTTCATTGACAGCAGGTAGACAAAGCGGAAGACAAGGATAGTGTGGAAATAGAAACGCAATGTAAAAGTAGCTGTGAAAGGGACGGAAGAATGACAAATCCACGTTTGATTTAGGTATTAAAGACTTAACCGTATTTCCTATTTTGTATTTTGTATTTCGCTTTTGTATTTTACCTCCGTTCGTAGTCGCAACTACCTCTAGTAAATACGGGAATACGAGTGCAAGAATACATCTCCACTAAAAGGTACATTTATGATAGAATAAAGGGAACGAGGTAGTGATCCGAGCGAGGGAAGAATAAAATGGTGTGCGGCACCGGTTTGGTAGAGATTAGATTTTCTTGACAGAATTCATTTTAGATTGCCTACCTGCAATCTAAATCTAATGCATGGATTGTACCTTCTACATTGTACAATGTACATTCTACATTCACACGGGATTTCTCTTCTTCTGCACAGAATTCTGATTCGTTTCGTCACATAATCCCCAATCTCCTATCTCCAGTCTTGAGTCTCTAGCCTCGTATATTTTTAAAAGTTCTCGGTTGCACATCAACTTTTACGGTTAGTGACGTCCTTGTTCTTATTCTTGGTTTTATTCCTCTTAGGCCTCTTTGCTTTTGACTCTGGAAATTTTACTACAGATGATTGATTTTTTTCCCATGAATGCATACTGTTTAGTTGGTTTCTAGTGGACGGTTTTCAATTTTAATCATCATTTGTCATAAATACTTTGAACGTAGTTGAGAAAAGTGAGTTAGCATGGTAATAAACTACTTGATCATTTGCCTTTGTATTTATAACTCTGCAGTATAAAATATTTGAATGACTGATTTGAGGAGAAAATATCACAATTCCACTTACTGTAGATTTGAGATTGTTTGTGATTTTGATGATGCTTTTGATGACAGATTTTCTCCTTGATGTTTTCATCAGTACTCTCACAGAAGTGAATCACAGAATCAGACCACACATGAAATTATATCGTATTGAATAGAGCTGTAGATTTTAATTCAGACAAAAGACAAAAGATTTAGTTGTTGATTGTTGGGCTGAAAGTGGAAGTTGACATTTGAATTATTTTCCGCTATATGTGTGTAGTGTGTACATGTTCTGGGGATGTTACGATGATTTGACACACAGCATGCAGCATGTAGATTATAGATTGTATATGAGGAGACTGTGAGAAAGAGAAGAAAGGAACAGTGCACTGAACTGCAGTACAGTGCAGCGAAAATTCATCAAAAACAAAGAGGGAAATATTTATTTCTTACTGTAAAATAAACTGGGTGAATGTGAAATATGAGCCGGTGACGTTGATATGAAATGAAATAAACTCAACTGTGACTGCTGGGGGAAATGACAGACTCTTTATACAACAAATGCATTCTTCAGTTCTCATACACTATATTTATACAATATTCCACTGCACTGCTCTGCTTTCCACTTCACACAACTATGTAGACGTGCCTTTGTTCTTACACTGACATTCAAATATGTATGTCTCAGAATGCACTGGCACTGGTTTGATTCGTATAGTACACAGTGTACAGTAGACCTTTTTGTTTCCTCAGCAGTTTACATTGCACATTGCTTATTGTACATGCATGTACTAACTGAAGAGACACTTGTACAAAACGAGTTTTTTTCATCTCATCCCATTTGTTTCCAGGACAAGGAGACCAAGGAGAAGGAAAAGGAGGAGGAGAAAGGCATCAACGGATGAAAGGAAAATGATATAATGAGATTATGATCTAGATTGATAACCAGATTGACTGACTGACTGTCAGCACTCTCAAAACTCGCAATGCTGGAACTGGAACTGTAGCTGGACCTCCAACGTCCCATCTCTAGTTTCATTTTTCTTGTTCAAAAAAATCTTCATCTTTGTTGAAATATATTTGGAATCAAGAACAATTTTTATGCCATGTACATTGTACATTGTGCAATGTAACCTTACACGACATTGAAGCGTAACCAAAACCCGGACCGTTATTTTGCCACAGTTTTTAAACCCAAGTCTTCTTGACGGTCCTTTTGGAATTTTGGTAATAATCATGAACCATCAACCGTTTAAGAGACTCGAAACTCAAAACTCAAAACTTCAAAGTTGTAGTAAATTGATGTTTGATATGTTTTGTAAGTACTGCTTATGTATGCATTGCAACTGGATTAAAAATTAGTATGCTTGTTAAAGTTCTAGAATCTAGAGTCGAGAAATATTTGTACATGACCCTTCTCTGCAAATGCTCTGTTGTAGAATCAACATGTACATTCTAAATTTTGAATTTGTTCGGCCTAAAACAAAAAGTGAAATTAGAAATTAGGTATGCATCGTGCATAATAAATGAGCAATTTGACGACATTCAAATTCAAAGCAATTCAAAGGAATTCAAGAGTATAGCTTTTGCTCTACATTTTGCAGTTTACCTGTTTGCCATTTTACATTTTACATTTTACCTTCTGTTGACACAGGTTCTCAAGTATTTTGTGCATTTTCTCTGAATGAAAACACGTGCTAATTAGACAACCAAATGCATGGCTATTTTTAGACTCAAATTTAAATTCAAGGGAAAAGACAATGAGTACAAAACAAGAGTTGAAATTTAACTTTCACTCTTTCACTCTTTTCCTGATTCTCATTCCTCGGAAGGATGCGCTTACAGTACATTTCATATTCATGAATACACTATGTTTAATTCTGTGGGCAAACCGAAAGGAGTACCAAAAATGCAAATATGGGGACAATATGAATATTGAATGTGAAACTATATGCAAAAGTAGCTGAACCTACTAGTACTTGTATACGCAATTAGATATATCCACTCAAATCTCAACTACTGCATAAAATGAGGGAGCATTCGCTCACTACTAAATACATACTACATATTTTTGCAACTTTGCAACTTTGCAATTTCATAGACGACGTGTGTAAAAAATTTTTAAACCCTATTTGAAATTTTGAAATTTCAAACTTTCGAAATTTGGCGCTAAAAATATTTGGAATTTGATGTAACCAACGAGTGTATTCTTCCTTCCATGTATTTATAAACCTATCTTTATTTTTATATGATATGTTTTTAAATATGTACATAAATTGTGGCCCCATTTTGCACTCAACTCTCAATGCAAAAAGGAGTGAATAAACGTGAGAGGATCGATGAATTTTAAAAGAAACAGGCTAAAATATCCCATATCCAGTGTAAAAAGAAAAAAGGAAAAATGTGTCATTGTCTATTGAGTGAAAGAGGAGCGCTTTCCCTTTTCTCACACCGACACCGATATCAACAAGACGATGGGAAAAGATTTTCAGTTCCAGAGGATCGATGAATAGTTGGTTTGGCATGTTATACTTTATACTACGGCTTAGCTTGGCGTTTCTTTCTCAATTTTCCTGCATATGCCAGAGCGCTAGAACACTGCACTGTTCTTTACTCTCACTCGCTCTCTCTCGTTCTTGTGGTGTGGTGTGAAAGGATAAAAGGAGAAAAGTAGAAGCGACGACTCCTTTACTCAAGTCTCAAGTCTCAAGTCTGACTGCAGTGTCTTCTGTCCTGTGTCTTCACGGAGTGTGATCGTTATATTGTTACAACTTGAAAGAGAACGGCTACGGACCAACCTTATGAATACATAGAATATTACAATGTGCACTCAGTCTTTGTCGAATTCATGTAGAGCACAGAGTGCTCACATGCAGAATGTAGAATGTACGTAGACAACATAATATTTATACGCCTGCCTGTCGTTTTCCTTGTCGCTATCTCTGGCTCTGTTTGCGGGAGTACAGCACAAATGCTTTTGCGTTCTCGTCCTTTCTTTTCCCACTTGAATGTCTTGCCGTGTCTAGCATCTAGTGTCTTGTCTGTGTAAGTAAGTTTAAGTGTGAGGAGTCTATTGAGACGGTTGGAATTGAGAATTTTTTTTGGTGCACTGGCAATTCGGTTGCCAGTGGTGCTAGAAGCAAAAAGGAAGAAGACAACCAGAGCTTTCCTTCTCTTTTCTCTTTTCTCCTTTCTTCTTCTTTTTTCGTTCACATGCAAAGATATATACATTAGACTCACAACTTGGAGCAGATAACAGAGGCATGCAAAAAACCCGAAAATACAAGAGACAAGACAGGGCAGGACAGGACGGGACGGGACAGTGAGACATCTCTTTCTATTTATGTGCATGAATATAGATTTTGTTTGTGTTCTACTCAATTGTACTCAGTTGTACTGGATTGTACTGAATTGGGCCGAATTGTATTGTGTATTGTGTTGGTCTGCAGTATAGAATTTGCAAGGCATATAAATGTGAACCTTCACATTATGCATTGTTATAAGAGATAGAGATACATTCGAGCTTTGGGAATTCCGATTGCTGTCAACTTTATATCGTCGTTAGATACCATGGCATGGCATGGACTTTTCTCCAGTACTCCAGTACTCCAGTAATGGCACTTGAACGAAAAGAAATCCAGGAGAAGGGAAAGAAGCATGTTCTTGAGCCTGTTCCTTTTCCCTGATACTGCATTATTTATAGACTCGATATATCTCAAATACATAGATAATAATAGAGAAAAATAGGAAAAGTGTTACAGCTCTGTATACAATGTATGTTGCACGTAGAACGTAGAGAAATAAGGATTGCAAGAGACGAGTCAAAATCTTAAGCTCGCGTCTACTCTTGACAATCCAACCAACCAGAATTCGAACTGGAACTAGAACTAGACTTTTCCTACTCTTCAATTCTCAACACTCTTGATGATAGAGAAAGTGGACTGTTCGAGTTTAGTTCTAGTCGTCACTGTAGTTGTATTGAGCAAAAGCACTGAATTAAGAAGGGCGAGGAAATAGAATGAAATGAAGTGAAGATGGTTGCACTATAAACTATAAACCCACTTGATTCCAGATTCCAGATTCAACCAATACCTACAACATAAAACGCAGGAATGAAATGGAAGGATGGACTAAAGGAGAGAGTGTGTGAGAGAGTGAGAAAAGGAGAGAGAGACATAAAACCAGCGGTACTTTGATTTCTCAAATTAATGCAGCGTGACACGTACAACATAAATATGTGTATTGTAGTCGAGTGTCGAGTGTGTTGTATTCAAGTGTAGTGTAGTAAAGGTAGTCAACGCAAGTTATCTTCAGGATGTCCGCTTCAATGTCTCCTTTATTTCATCTTTTCTCTCACATCTCACATCTCACTCCAAAACCCACTCCCATCAACTTGTTCGTGTATTCGTCTTCCTTTCATTTCACTCCAGAATCCAGAATCCAGAATTCCAGGTTTGTCGTTCTTGTTGCTGCCAAAAATTTTATGTAGGGCTGCAAAAACTTTCACTGGCTGGTCATTTGATTTTGATGCTCGTATTTACTACGGAGATGCTCATCTCGGTCCAAATTTTGAAATAAGAGGATCCTAAAATAAAACAAAGGAAAAAGCCCCACACTTTCTCAATGTTCAATCTTCAGTGTTCAGTGTTCAGCCTTTACACTTTTGTTTCCTCTTCTTCCTCCACTAGAGGCACAAAGCACAAGGTAGCAGACGTGTAGATTGTATACTGTAGATTGTAGATATGGATGCCATCTCCTTATTGAAATATGATTATTAGAGAAGATTTTTATTGTTTTTTCTGTATCGCTGTTTTCTGCTTTGTCTCCAAAGTCAAAGTTTTTTATCGGGAACGGTGGAAAAGCTATAATAATAAATATCAATAGTTTTTCCCGGTACCCCATTCCCCTTTTGCAATTTTGGGTATCTTCTAAAGCAAAAATAAGCGAAAAGGAGCTATCAGTTCTCGGATCGATTTTGACTGTTGTACACTGTACAGTGTACATGCTAGATTCTATACACAATATGCATGTCTTGTTTTTGCACCAAGTGACAAGGTTTTTTTGTTGTTTCGGCCTTTGTATTTGTATTTGGATTCGGATTCGGATTCGAATTCCAATTTTTTCAGGATGCATGACTGACTCGTATATCATACAAATGCGTTCATGATGCATTGTACATTGTACACAGTAGACAGTAGACATGATCCGCTGCAGAAGGTTCAAAACACAACGGCTTTAACTACATCTGCAATATTCCAAATGTGATTCTGAATCCGAACCTCACACGTTCAAGCGAGCATTCCTAAAACGGTTCAACAACCATTAATCTTGTTGCTGCAATAACTTTGCCCAAATTTCAGATTCAGATTCAGATTTTGTACTGAAAAGAAATCAATAGTGAACAATAAAGTTGGGAAAGTATCACTTTCACTACGAGCAAAAGTGTACAAGATGTGCAGCTTTTACAGAGTTTACCAGTTACCAGACAGACCAGCCAGAGGCGAATAACAAATAACAATCGTGATGATGAGGATAAAATTCGTCACGCCTACACTTTACTTTTCACCTAAACTTTTTTTCAATTTTCACTCCGTATATGTTACGTTATGCTGAGCAGGAAAAAATCACGAGTTGTAATTTTAGTTGTGTTTTGTATTTTGTGACGCACCTACTTTTAAAAGCTGGTTGAAGCTGGTTTTGGGTAAAACATGATAAATGAGTGGAGAATTTTTCATCTTCATTTTTATTTTCTTTTTGGTTTTGATTTTGGTGAGGGGACGAAATTTTTTATATGGATTGTCATTGCCGATTGCCTGGATGTTGTATATTGGATATTGGATATTCGAGGTTAAATTTGATAGGCTGATAAAAATATGTAGGTAGATCGTCGAGGCAGAGACTTTCGACCTAGTATAAAAATTGTGCGAATGACAATGAAAAAGTGGAATGAAATCCAGAGTTTCCCAGTTTATACTTGGCTTTTTCCATGTACTGTGAATGAATGAATATTGACTGTTGACTGCTCAGTGTGAGTGAGTGAGTGAGCGAAGCGGAGCTGAACTGAGCTGAGCTGAGCTGATCTCAAGTTAACTTGAGGCTAGATTTTTCCTGGGTGTTTTTTCATCATCATCGTCATCGTCATGATCATCATCATCACCATTTAAAAGACATATACAAAGCCTTAAAAAATTCGATTAGATTGAGTTTAACCGGGTCGACCACCAGCACCAGAACCAGCACCACTGCTGAGAATCACATCATCGCACTGAGGAAAACCGTAGCCGCAGTCCCGTTACCTTCATGAGCCCAATAAATGTCTTTCTGATGTGACTTTTCTCCAAAGGAAATTGAATGAGCAAGAGTCTCTGGCATGACATTTTTCAATGGATCCCATTGTATTGTATGTGTCTCCGTTCCAATTCACCAGTTTCCTCACCACCACCAGTCCCTCCTTTTACTTTGGCTTCCTCACTCGTTCCTCTTCTACTTCGTCTCTTCCTATTTTTTACCCTTTTCTCAGAGAAATTCATAAGCGTTCGTGTAGCGACTCTCATGCGTATTTTTCCTGTCGATATCTTTAGTTTGTATACTGCAGATTGTAGATTCTGGGTTCTAGATTCTAGATACATGAACAAAATCTTTATGCTCCTCGTCCTCGTCTCTTTGTTGCATGTCATGGAAGAGTTCATGTTCCATGACAACATCAGGGGAATAAAAGTATAGTGTGAAACGTACAGTGTACACTGTATACGAATATACTGTATATTGTACCTTTCAAAGTGCACACAATCTGACGTCTACGTACATAAGCATGAGCGTGAATTGCTCCACTTCCGATTTCCTTTTCCCATTTTGCAACATTTTCACCATCAATCTATATCACCCGGAGAATCTGGGTAAAACTAGGTTAATATTCCATTGCCACTGAGACGGTTTGCGAAATCTAATGAATTTGAAATTCCAAATTTCCAATTTCCAATTTCGCAAACCATTGTTATCATAATGCACTCGTAGAAAAAAAGAGGCGGGAGCAAGAAAATTCGCATATCATATTTAAAGTTCAAACACAAACAATAGGGAAAAAATGCATTCCGTCTCCCTTTTACCAACTTTTCCTATCCCAACAACCAACAATTTGTGACAAAACAAAGTACCTTTAGCATGTAACAAAATGACTAATTCACATTTTCTTATTTTTGTTTTTACAGGAAGGAAATCGACAGACCTCAGTCTTCACCCACAACCCACTCCAGACAGTAAGTATTTTTATTGTTATTCTCTTACCTGTGGCATTTCATATTATTTCTTCCATTTTCATCTTTGAAGGTCATGCCTCCATTTCAATATTGTATCATTGCATTATTTTTCGAACATATATGGCATAAATATCAAAGTGCAGTACATCATATATATATCATATCACTGGTACATTGTAGCGCAATGTAGCAGTACTCTTAAGGATATCCATTATACACATAAAAAGCTTATTTATCTTACATAAGAGCGAATTTCTAGACAGAGAAAATGGTTATGGTTTGCAAATGCTTCCTTCTTGACACGTAACTTTTCATGTTCATTTTCATTCCATTGCATAATATTTTTGCAACTCTGGTGGGCTTCGAGGTTGCTCTTACTCTTGCTGTTTCTGTTTCGATTACTGTTGTTTTTGGTGGTTGTTGGAATTTTTAAGGATGTGGAATGACGCAAATCGTGGTTTTCTTGCTTTTCCCTATGTACATTTTCCATGGATTCATCCACGAGTTATTGTGTAAATTGTAGATACAGATACTTGTATTGTTTCATTTCCATTTCAATTCCCATCTGTTAGAACCACAGCAAATCCAGTCCAAGCCAAGCCAAGCCAAGCCGAGGGCTGTGGATTGTGGATCTGTAGTAGAACATAGAAATCAAGTGCATAATATACATATCAAAAAGGTATACACATGTATAATATATAGTGTATAGGTCATGGTTAATAGAGTCCCTTAGACTGTAGTAAATTTTGTTAAACAAACATTGTCTGTGAGACTGGCGGAAAGATAGGAATCTTGAGTGGGACAATATGCTCCACTGTGCTTTTCTACATCTTGATGCTCTACACTCTACTGTCTATATTCACAAAGCAGGATTCACGCCATATAATATCAAGCCCAAAAAGATGGAGATGGCTGAGAGATGAGAAAAATAAACCAGGCAACTTAATACACATGTAGATTGAACCTTGTTTTATTTTTTATTTCTCTTCGTATGTACATATATTTATTTTCTCTGTCTGTGTAGCTTTTTGTGCCTTCCCGCACCAGTACCAGTTTCAGAACCTGAAGATTGCATCATGTCACTCTATACCTATAATACATTTTCCCTCCAAACAATGTCCATGTACATACGAGAATGTACGTAGAGCATGTGTCTCTGTCTATGTCTATGTTTCTGTCTAGAACCTAGAACCTAGAATCTAGAGTCTAGAGTCTAGAGTCTGAAGTAGAATGTCTACGGGAATGACAAGGAAAATTTGATACTTAATCTGGCAGAATGGTAGGGAGACGTCAGTCAAGTGCGATAAAAGAATGTTTATGTTAGTGTAGGTTAAGAAATCTTTGTATTTTTCTTACCAAATTTCGAGTACACTACTCTACAGTATCTCTGTACTCACTAAAACACATGTACATTACACCTACAATCTACGATGATCTTCAACATATGTATCTAGTATCTAGTATCTACGTTTTACACATGACAAAAGTGTTTTACAGTTATTACAAAAATCATGTTTTCCCAAAATTCTCAATCTCAATCTCAAGCTTTGAGTTTTGAGCTTTGAACTGCATCCTTCTCGGCGTTTTCTACACCAAAAAGCTGCACAAAATGCAATGCATAAATGTATAAAGTACACAGTATATACAGGGCTGGAGCAAGTGTATCGACATTTTATGGAGCCATATTGACACCCCTCCACTTTCCTTTTTTTACTTGGATTGCTTGGATTGTATTGGATTGGATTGTACTAGAGGGAGCATATTAAATTCACTAAATTACATTCCAATACCCATTCCTACAATTTACAATACATATGTACAGATGACGTTTAAAGGCACACCTCATGTGTAGTGTGTAATGTGTAACACACACTGTAGACTCTTGACTTTAGAATTTAGATGCTGCACTTTGTACCGTGCGCATTGCACAGTGTACGCTCTCAAGTGTTAAATACATACAGCAGGAAAAAGACAATTCTCAATCCTCAATCCTCAATAATTGTGAACTGCGAACTGAGGAGAATTGGAGATTGGAGATGCCCAATACCCAGTACAAGTTATAGTTCCTCCTGGAATTGTAAGTTCAAGGGGAGTTGAGCTGGGTTCCTTGGCTTGTGTCTTGACTCCCTCTGCATCCAGAATCCAGAATCCAGAAAGTGCAGTGTAATGTAAAATCTGAAACTTACGTACCTACTCTATTTTGGCTGGGCCTCAACTCCAAATCCAACTCCAACTCATTCTCAGTGGAATTCCAACTCCAAGTTTCAAGCTCCAAGCTCAGAATTCCAAGCTCGGAGCTCCAAAATACAGCCAAGATGACTTGTGAACAAGGAAGTTTAGTATGGTTCAACGGTTGAAATGATGATAGCGCAAAGAGTATGTGTGCACAAGTATACTTCTATTCTCTATTCTCTATTCTGTATGTATGTACGGCTGCTGTAGACCTCGTTTGCTCTTCTGGATTCTGGATTCAGAAGAAGGCATAAACATAAAGGGAAAATCAGTCGATCATGATAAAATAATGAAGTATGAATGGAGAATGGAGAATGGAGAATGGAGAATGGTGAAACGGAAAGGAGACGCTTGCTACTACAAGACGAAGAGTTGAGTTGAGTGCCGTTGCGTTGAGTGAAATCTGGTGGTGTTACTATTATTATATTACGATTATTATTATTATTATTATTGATGAGAGACAGATGAATGAATCTTTTCTCTTTTTCTCTTCTTCTCCGTCGAAGTTCCAAGTTCCAAGTTTGTTGCTAGAATTCACAACCCAACTCGAATGCAAACCATGTTTCAAGTTAAATGAATAATTTTGTTTATAATGAAGACAAAGTGTAGACAAAGTGAAGATATGCTACAAAAAGTCTACCTCGTGGTTTGGTATTTTCCACCTTGGAATGGAATTACAGTGCAGACTCCAGGCTGCAGACCGTAGACGAAAATTACGAGTAAAAATGTCATGTATAAAGTTCCAGTTGGATGATGTATTGAAATTTGGAATGAAATGAGTGACAGGCGCACATGAAAGAAATAAAACTGTGTCGTTTGCCACGGCTTGGTATTTGTCTCCGGTATTCGGTATTCGGCATTCGGTATTCTGCAGTAGGCATTTGTTGGTGCAATTGAAATCAAAATTGGAATGTGGGAGCTATAAAAGATAGTAAAAATGTCATTCTCTCTTATAAATATAAACATTTCAATTTTGTTGAAAGTTTCATAACCATACATCCATCCATAGCACATACAACATACAACATACAAGCACACACATATGGAATACGGAAGCACAAAACACAAAACACAAAACACAAAGTGTAAAGTGCAAAGTACACGTTGCGGTTTAGGTCGAATTGCCTGAATTTTTTTCATAATTCCCAGCGGACCTCATGAAATAAAGTAATTTATACCTCTTTCATATTTGATTCGACGTTTTTGAAACAAAGTCAGCCCATCTACAATCTACAGGAAAAGAGGATGAGGAATATAGCTATACGTATACGTTTGGGCACATTTGAAGCTTGAAATATCCATGTGAATTGAAATAGATTTAGAAAGAGAGGAAAAGACGGTCCCTCGTCGTCATCTCCTCCTCTACTCTCTCCGTCCCATTGCAATTTCAAATGTCCTTTCTTATGGTGGCAATAACTTTTTTGTTGTCAAAATTGCACTTGTCCTCGTCCTCGTCTTCCGACTCGTCGTCGTTCTCGTTCTCGTTTTTGATTTTGTTGTCTACACATGGAGACAGTCTGCAGTCTACAGTCTACTGCACATATCCACAATGTCATTCCGTCCTTTTTGCACCAGTTTTGTTCCCTTTGAAATGGGATGGAAAAGAGAACTTTTCCTTTACATTTTCTTCAACTTTCATTGCATCGTGTCCTGTCTCGAGTCTCGTGTCTCATGTCGCGTTCTGTTGCATTGCTTTCAATTGTTCATTGTACTGCACTGACTGTGACTGGAGCTAAACGGAACTAGACTGAACGGAATTGAATCGGATTGGATTGGATTGGATTGGATAGGAGTGAAGGGAATGGCATTGAATTCCTCTGCGTTCTTTTTACACTGTCTCCGGGGATTTCTTTTTTTACATAGTCCGTCCTTGAATCGTAAGACTATGACAATAACCATGACAATGAGAATGGGAATGACCATGTCAATGACAAAGAATGACAGGACCAGTGTCCATTTCCCATTGTTTAACAAAATTGTAAACAAAACATATACTTTCTACTTTGTACACTGCCCCAGCCCCAGAACCAGCACAGACACAAGTTTGAATGAAGATAAAGATAAAGAATGCACAACTTTGACAATGAAGTCGGTGTAAAAGATGCGTAAACTGGAACTGGAAAACTACAGAATTTATGTTCTGTGAGTGCAAGTCCAGTCCAGTGTTGTTACAAGTATTATGTACAACGTACATTATATGTAACTGTAGATTTGTGAACCATTGCCAATTCCATTGTCATGACCATTGCTTTTACTATTGTTAACGGTTTTCGGTTTCGGTTCTGCTACTGTTATGGTTTGATGAAGAACTAACGAAAGAGACTGAAAACTGAAGTCTCGAGACTGGAGACAGGCAGAACGAAAGGAAGAAATTTTTTCTCATGACCAGTGTCCAGTCTCAGTCCTTTGTTCCGTTTTGGATATTTTCAGCTACAGTCAAAGCCAAAGTCCTCGTACTCCTGCTCCTCCTCTTTCGTCTCCACGTCTTGTGTCTTACATAGACAGATGTCCAGGATGAAGGGTGAGAGGATGGGAGGATGGGAGGATGGGAGGAAGGAATGGACGAGAGAAAGGGCAGTTCAGCAAGTCCCAGGAGTCACTTTAAAAACTTTGGTATTCCAAGTGTCAGTGGGGGAGCAGAATGGAAAAGTCGGCAACATTCACTCTCTTTTCTCCTCATTCGCATCCTCGTCCTCTTCCAAGCATTTCCCCTTCTCACTTTCTCTCTTGTCCTATTCCCTCAACTGAATCTGTTTTTGACTTTGTGTACTTTTCCCTTCTATGCTTATTCTTCCTCCAACATCCAGCATCCAAGATTCAGCATCCAACAGTCGTCTATCTATCTCTTGAAGAAAACCTCCCATTTTTGCCTACTTGGAACTGTACTCGTGCTCGCTCTCGGTCTCGTTATATAGTTACAAGAGATTTTTTTCTTTTTTTTCTCATCCTTCCTTTCTCTTTTTGTCTTGTCCTTGTTCTTGCTTTTGCTTTTGTTTTGTTCTTTACATTTTTACCATCTTTTTATATGCTGTAATGTGTATTGTACAATGTACTATGCATTGCACAGTCTATTGTATTTGTATTGTGATATATTTTGTTTTGTTTTGTTTTGGCTCTCTCCCTCTTCTTTATTCTCCATTCTTTATTCTCCTTCTCGTTGCCACTCTTCTGTCTGAGTGACCACTGAGTGAAGTCAAGAGTTGTTGTTTTTCTTCATTTCACTCCATAAAGAGAACCTCCTTCTTCTGCTCTGTTTCCCTCTCGTCTCTCGTCTCTCGACTCTCGTCCTTTTCGTCCTGTGGAGGAAACATTCGTCTTTCACCAGAATTTTCTCCCGTCTCATTTTCTTTTTTTCTAGTCTTCTAGTCTTCTAGTTTCCTAGTTTTTTCTCCATCCCTTCAGTATACACATTACACATATAGAGGATGCGTAAGAAGGCGTAAAAAATAAAAATACCGAGTACAAAAACTTTGTGTATGATAGTATGATGTGTGTACAATGTACAGTGTAAGGTATAAAAGCTGGTAAAAATATGCATGTAGACAGTAGACAGCGGGGGAAAAGCAAGAACTGGAGCTTGCTCAAAACTCAACTCAAACTCAGATTCCAGCTTCAACTTTACAAAGACGATGATAAGAGTCGTATGGATTTTTTTCTCGTACTCTTGTACTCATCTAAAAAAGCAAAGTTGCTGCATGGACAAACGTACTATAACAAGCACAACAAATTCTGGATAAAGTGGAAAAACTGTATCATATTTATTCTTGCTCATCATGAGTCTTGATTCTTGAGTTTAGCATCTTCAAATAAACATTTATTTATAACAATAAATTCAGTTATTTTTAGTTCAACGCTGACACGGAACTTGTTCATTGGACATTGGACGTCATTGTTTATTTTACAGTAAGGTTTGAATTTATATTTACAACTTTGGGATGAAATTAGAAGACAGATTTCTAAAAGAACCGTCTTTGACAAGTAACTAAGGCTCGTGACACGGTGTGTGGTGATGTGGTGTGGCATGGCATGGAGACAAAACAATTTGAAATAGTTTGAAAACGCAATGCTTCAGTTTTACTCACTTTGTGTGTGGGAGGTTCATGAATCATCATTTTCATACTCCAAACTCAGACTGAAAGTGAAAGCAGAAGTTCTTTCTCTGTCTTTCGTCTGTCATGTCTGCAGCCTACAGCCTACAGCCTACAGTCTAGAGTTCCTCCTGATTCTACATCCAGTATTCAAGTGCACTCGTCATTACTTGCGTCACTTCTGCATCTGTCTTTGAAGTTTCTGTAGATATAAGATATTCGAGATAATGAAATCAAAATTAGTTTATGTTTCTTAATATCTTTCATAATATTGTACAAGCAACAAAAAGAATGTATAAAAATAAAATTTGGTTAATTTGATCTTCTTATCATCAAACAAGAAAGAGGTGGAATAAAATGGAATTATTTTAAAAACTCCGGTTTCAGGGCACCACAAAAAATGAATCAAAAGAGGAAATGGTTAAAATTTTTAAAAATAGTTTTCTGGTTTTCTGGTATACCAAAATGTTCAAGCTTGAAATGTAATTGCATAGAGTATGGAGCATAGAGCATAGACGATATACATTAGACGTACAGTGTATACAGCTGGCTGTACTTTAGAAGACTGTGTTGGCGGATGGTGACGTTAGTGTTTGTAGTTTGTAGGCTCTAGAGAGTCGACCTGGGGAATAGGATAGATGGAATTGTGTCGAATTGAACGACGTCTCAGTGGTTATTTCACGGTATGCTGAGTGGCATGACGCCCTGAGCAAGCAGCAAAAGCAAGAGTGCACTGTGCACTTTATACTGTACCTCTATATTCACTTTCACCAACTTGAAACAAGACAAGTGCATAAAAGATAGAAACAGAAACAGAGGCAGTGACAGAGACCCATAAGAGATGCATAATACATGTTCGTATGCATAATACTAACAAACAAGCTGTGAAGGAAATGGAAAATAAAACAGTACATACAGTGCAAGAAGAATACGTACGATTGGATGGTTTCTCTCCCTGTACTTGAATCTCTAACTACAAACCACTATGCAATGTACAATGTACAATGTACATACACTATTTATATACATCTAGCTGGAGCGACAATCTCGTTATTCCTTTTTGTTATGTCTAAATTTACGCTCAAGTGCAAGAGATGCGTACACTATGACTAGCAACTAGCAACTAGCAGTTTTCTACTCAATGCATAAAAATATCCTAGGTGAAAGTGTTATAGCAGTTATAGTTGTTGCTGGTTGGTTGTTGTCAAGTGAAGATAGAGGAGAAAACCAACTACGAGGATGATGTGGATTGTGCATGTAAAATTTATATTGTATAGCCTTGTGCAAAATTTCAAGTCTCCAGTCTCCAGTCTCGAGTCTCAAGCACTTGTAAACTCATTCTTCCTCCCAGTAAATAGACAGTTTGCCACAGGAGAAAGCTTTTCCATCCACATTCACATTCATATCTACATACTCTACAATCTACAATCTACTGTCGTTTTCTTCACCATCGTCGTTATCATCCTGTCTCCGCTCGACTCGTGTCAACATCAATGGAGTTATATATAGAGAAAATAGAGATAGAGAGTGAAAGTTCTCTGAAGCAATTTTTTGAAACTGTCTAGAGTCTAGAATCTAGAATCTGGAGTCTCGAGACTCTAGATTTTAAAATAGAGTTGAAAGAAAAATGCCTTGGATCCGAAATCCGAACAAGGAGGGTTTCATTTTTTCTACAGGTTTTTGAATTTTATCCTTGCGCCTAACCGCTGAAAACCCAAACTCCAAATTCCAACCTCCTAACTCTAAACTCGGAATTCAAAGTCGTAGGCTCATGAAGGAAACAGGAACTTCCGGGCGTTCTATGACAGGAATTAAACTTTGATATGATATTGATATTACTGCTGACGCTGTTGCTTCTGACTTGCAATTTGAGACTCCATGCTCCAGACTCTAGACTCCAGAGTGTCAAAGATATTGTAGACTAAACGTAAGTTATAGATAAATGTCAAAGTCAAATATCGTATGATTTGATTTTCTTTGGGTAGAAAGGGAAAAATTTGATGGTATCATCAAATATTGAATTTCTAGAAATATACAGATATGCAGAGTTCCAGATCCACGAACCTTAACAAAAAAGAGCAAGAGGCAGAAAAACTTTATGTTTAACATTGAACTTGGCTTTAAAAAAAGGTTGTGAACAAAGTCATTTTTTCAACATTCATGTATTTTGTCTGCTGCACAGTACACAATGTACATTTTACACTGTACACTGTACATTTTCCATACACACGAACAAAAGCAAGAGCAAACTGAGGCTCGGCTTGAAAAGTTTGGCGTTGGCTTTGAATTTGGCTTTTCTCCCACGCCGGAATTCTGGAGAATCTTGTAGAATCTTGGTTTTTCATCTCAGAGTTCCTCCGGCTGTATTCTGCATACTGTACAGTGTACACTCTAGATTCTAGACTCTTGTCTTATTTGACTTTGACTTTTTTCATCTTTTCCTGGCGTCACCCAAAGCATTACCAACATATCTATAAGTATCTTTGCATTCAGTATACAGTATAATGTACAGAATTCATGATATATACAAAAAGTGCACAAGTGCAAGTGATATCTATAGGACTAAACCTTTTACATTTTATATTATGTATTGCGGTTATCTTCTGAGCTATATTTGGCTCTAAATTTACAGACACTCTACATTCTACACTGCTGTACACAGGCAGAAAAGTGAGAGACACTCCACTTTTAGATATGGATATGACACGACTTTATCCTCATCTTGTTCTGGTCTGGTTTGGTCTGGTGCTGGTTTTCTTTTCCAGTTTCTTTATTTCTCTATTCCGTTCAAGTTCCTCTCTTTCCTCTTGTGCTTCTGCTTCTACTACTTTTTCGTCGTCTTGGTAGCTGGTGGCTGGTAGCTCGCTTTTAGTTGTAGAGTCTAGACTTTAGAGTGTAGATGTTGATACTCTGTCCGACCCAGTGCATTCCTCGTTTTGTCTCCAGGGTGTAATAGTCGGTTGACAATTTATTATATTATGATTCTCAACTGGGTTTACATTACACTTGCTACATAGTACATAGTGAATGAAGAGATGCTACGGTATACGGTATAGCGTCAACTAGTCTACATCCCGAGCTAGACTTTTAGACATGGAAACATCGAGACTCTCCTCTTTTACTCCTGACTTTACCATGCATCTTGTACAATTTATTTGAGCAAGTCTTCATAAAAACAGTATGAAGTATGAAGTATAGAGTACGCAGTGTGGATATACAGAGAAACTACATGTATCTATGTATGGATGAACAAGGCATCCTGCACTTTTCACATGCGCATTCTCCTCAAAACCCTACTCTATAAATTATTGACTTGTAATTTTCTCTCAACTTGAAGAATTTCTTTATTGTTCCCTTCCAACGTCGGCTATTAACTATTACGAATACGAATTTCAAAGTGCCTCAACGTTAAATCGCTACTATATGTATAACCGGCTGACTGAACCCTGAAGTGTGAAGACAGTTAAACAGAACTTTGCATGATGTATGATGAATGACTTAGAAATCAAGTAAAATCCCTAGCTTTTCTACTGCACTCTATTTCAATTCATTATTAATGCTTAATATTTTTACCGTTTTACACAGTCTTCAGTCTCTATATTTTTGATTTCAACTTTTAACTTTAAATTACCAAATAATAAAATTATACCTGAAAATGATACCAGCAGGAAAATTATGATACAAATAATCCTACAATCTTCAACCTACAACATACAAACTGATACAACCCATCTCCTCAAAATTGATAAATACCAGAACCATTGTTGTACAGTGAAATTTCTCCTTTGTTTTATTCCATGTAGAATTTTATTTAGACATCTCAAACTCAAAGTCAAAGCTCCATGGACTACGAAATATGAAACACTGTGATGTGATGCTTCAAGTAATTTAAAAAACAAAACAGTGTGGAATGAACAGCAAGTAAACCTAGAACAATATTGTACAATGTAAGTTGTACATCCTATTATATTATTCTACACAACTCTATGCGCTATGGCTATGGCCATGCGTAAAATATCCTGAAATATCTTATCATAGCAGTTCTATCCATTATTCATCCTTTTTTTAGTCGTTATTATAATGATTATGTGTCTTTGGGGGGAAGATTAAAAAGGTACATTATTTGAACGATGAGCGTATGATTAGTTTCTATCTACACACAACACAAAACACAAAACACCACACCACAGATCTGATCCATTATACTCCAACCTATGCACTATGCACTAGACACTAGACAGTGTACATTGTACACTTTACCATACTCTGTATGTATACATATAAATTGACAGGGCGATGCACACATCATCACCATCATCCTGAATAAAAATAGACCCACAGTCGTGCATCATTTAGACGAATAGGATCATCAAGGCATCATAGTCCATTTACTTTAAAGGTAAATCATGATGATTTTCATATATATATATTTCGTGTGCAAGTACATTGTACATTTTATATATAGAAAATAGACACATTTTTATAAGGCTGCTATATTCTCATCTTCATCGTCATCTTGAAGCTTCGAAGCTTCAAGTGGAAGCTTGGAAGAAAAATAGTGCACACTGTTACTACTTAATACACTGTGCACTACATATCACATATCATGTATCATAGAATCATAGATATTTATGGAATACTACGAGAAAGGAAAGGAGCCTTTGTTACGGCATGGTTATCAAGTCATCAGTTCATCTATCCATGTGCAGTGTTGAATGTTTAGTGTATATTGTTCAATGTACAATAGTCAAAGATTCCCTGGAGAAGATCCACCAAAATATGTAGACGGGAAATGCAGTGCAAACTGTAAAAGTAACGTATAAGGAATGTGATTGTACGAATAAGATGAGCCATTTCAAGTACTACAGATTTTAGGTGTATATGAATTCATGTACAGTACACAACATACAATATACAGCCACATTCAAGAGACATTCAAGGGATAAGACAAGACAACTGAAGGAGCTACAGAAATAAGCTCCATTATCTACAATGTACAATGTATAACTACATCCTCTTCAGTACATTTCTGCGTCCAAGTTTTCCCTTCATGTTGTCTGTACGTTGTACATTGCACATTTTCTGGGAGTTGGAATTCGGTGGAGGATGGAGGATGGAGAACGGAGAATGTGGATGTCGATGCGATGTGGATGTGGATGCAGCGTGCCAAAGCGTTGCGTAATTTACGGCTCAGGGATCGATAGTGTTGAAATGAACTGATAAGTTTTTATCGCCTTGCAACTGGGAAAAATTGTACAGTGTTTTCTCCTGTACTTTTTCTTATTCCGCGATTAAACCTCTACTACTAGCTACCGCTACAAGCAAGTACAAACGAGTTTTTCATATGTATCTCCTATTTTCTTCTTTATTATAAGTTCGACGTGAAACTATGGAGAGTGGAGAGTCAGCGTTTTAGTTTTACTTTAGTTTTCTCGGACATTTGCCTTGAGTCTAGAGTCTACTCTCCGTTGGCATTGGCATTGGCTGCTGAAGCCGTACTTGATTTGATATTATTGCAATCTGATCTCTATGGCTGACTCGTTTTATTCTTCATTTATTCCGATTTGCGGCGAGCGTAATCAGTAATCAGTAATAAGATTCTCAACTCTCGGAATCTCATCTTACATTTTTCCAGCTTCACACAGGATTTAACGACGGTTTCGTATGTTGCAGCATTTACGTGCACTGTGCATCTGGGTACAAGGCGGGAAGGATATCAAATATCAATGTTGGTTTTTAATACCGCGTCCGCATAAAAATCTGGATGCACCGTATTTTCACTTTAACAACTCTCATAATGAGCATGAAACCAAGACGAAAACGGGAGACTAGAGACGAGATTTCGAGAGTCGAGATGATGGGACGATACGATCTCGAAGGCTCGAAGACTCGAAGACTCGAAAATCCGGAGAACTAGAAAGTTGTTGAGAATAAATGTAGAATGGAGAATGGAGGATGGAAAATAGGATGATGACGCAGAACATTGAAAAACTTACCTATGACAAGAATCCACAACTTGAGTATGAGCATAACACATGGAACAGTAAAAGCAGATACTTTCAGCACAATACAGCGTAATTATAAATTGTTAGCCCACTAAAGTTGAAGCTAAAAGCTGGGTCTAAATGATTTGTCACAGTAATTTTTTATCCGGATTATTCGGTTGTTATATTGTTATAGCTGGACTTCTTACATTATGCACCATACATGCAGCTGCGTATATAAATTGTAAATTGTAAATTTTGTACAGCTATCCTTTGATCTACATACATTTGTCACGCACATATAATACAATGTACAGATTAAAAATTCAGGAAGAGCTCCAAAACCCTTTAACTTCAAGCAAAAAATAATCCTTGCCTCTTTCTATACAATTTCTGAATTTATACAATAAAGTCTGGCTGGCTAAATATTTTGAGCATCGAACATGCTTATCGATTTAAAAATCAAATTTTTTCTCCATTTCCATTTACTAAAACACACCATATTTTTTACGTACGCTGTAAAAATATGTAACGGTTGTAGTAGAATATGCACAATGTTAATTCGCATAAGATCTACGTATATAAATGTCTAAATGTACTGCAGACTGTAGACTGTAGAATTTAAAAGCTAGAGGCTTCAGTGGAGAAAGAAGTAGGAAAAAATTTTGTAGGAAAAGTTTCTAAATTAAAAAAGAAAAGTTTGAGCAAAGGTAATGAGCGGGAGGGAGGGAGACAGACCGACGGACATACACAGAGAGAGAATGAGAGAGAGCGCAAACGGCGTTATTTTAATGTCTTGAAAATTCATGTGGGTTTTTTCCTCCTCTAGCAAAAAGGACAAGGCAGTTTTTTTCAGCGTACTTGCAGGTAGCTAGTTGCTAGTTACTAGAACGAGAGAAATGCATGTGTATTTCTTATTCCTATCTATCCTGTCTACTGTCTACAGTCTACACTTTACACATGGAAAGTTTTGGTAGCGGATCCTTCCAAAAATTACCCGCATGTACAATGTATAAGGCAAAGAGATGGGCACGGACAAGGAAAATGTCTTACCATCACTTTGCAGTGCAAGAATGCACGGAATGAGATGAAATTACCAAAAAATTACATGGTTAAACTGGAGAATTTAATGGCTAGAATCTAGAATCTAGAATCTAGAATCTAGAATTTGGTATACTGTTTTTTGCATATAATGACTCATGGGAGCCTTTTACTCAGCACTTGGAGCACATGGAACATTTTTCTGTCCAATCCACTGTTCTGCATCGTGGATTCTGGATTCTGGACGATGAGCTGGCTTTGACAAAACCAAAGAGACGCAACAAACAATAAAATCAGACAAAAAATTCAAAAATCTCTTGTGCTTTATCATTTACTACATTTTTAAGCTCTTTAGATATTTAGAGACGCAGATCTTAAAATTATAAAGATTACAGTATTTAACTTGACAACTTAACTTAAACGGCAAGTTTGCTCAAAAAATAATTGCAGGCAAAATTAATATTAAAATAATGTGGGTGTAAAAATAATATTAGAATTAAATGTGCTTGGTTTTCTGTACACTGGTGTGTCATGTATTCATATGTGTCTTATGGTAGATAGACCTTGTTCTCTTGTCATCATCATCTTTATTGTTGACATGAGACCAGACGGTCTATTGCGGGATTTTTCATGTCCCTTCTGGCTTCTGGCTTTTGGCTTTTGGCTTTTGGCTTTTGGCTTGTGGATACTGGATTCTGGATTCTGGATTCTGGATGATATGGGTTTTCATCCCATAATCCAGTGTAAAGAATTAAGAACCGTTCCTGCACACTTTTTACACTGTACACTGTAAACTGTACATTTTACAGACTTTAGTGCTCAAGAGTGGTTTAGAGTGTGCAGTGTACATAGCCACTCGTTTTTCGTTTGCTTTTCATCTCCGTTCTCATCTAAATTTGAGATTTAAGTATGAGCCTGAGTAGAAAAAGCTGTGGCTCTGACTCTGACTCTGGCTCTAGCTCTAGCTCAAGCTCAAGCCAGTCTCATTAAGATTTTGCCCATTTGGAATGGTAGAGTGAACAGTGGTTTTCCTTTTCGTTTTCCTCGTCCTGTTGAAATGAGAAAATGGAAAGAAGCAGGATCTCACACTGACTGACTGAGCAAAGAAAAGAACTCAAGAAAAGTGCTGCGGCCAACATGATCATGAGGATGAGGATGAAAATGATGATGAGCTGAAGATGAAGATGAAGAGAAAAGAGGGAAGAAAACCAACGAACCATCCAACAAGCCAACCACTATAATGTGCACTGTGCATAGCGACCATGATCAAGAATCCAAGATTCAACATTGAGCATTGAACATCCAACATCCAAAAGCAACACCAAGAATTGCAATTTACGAATTAGAGTATTAAAGTACAGAGGTAGATTTAACATACATGTGTACATGTGGATATGTAAATACAGCATATACAAAAGAACCATGGCTAACTTTGAGCTTTGAGCTTTGAGTACATAGCTTTGAGTACTTATGGTACATGGCTGAAATGAGTGACATGATTGAAATGGAGGCAGAGAATAAAAGAACTTTTGTCCTTTTATTTTTTATAATAAGACCTAACGAGTCCGTCACAATGTCAAGTAGATATGTACACTGTACACTGTACAGTGTACAAGTTATGAGTAAAGTGAGGATACTTGTTACGACAGTCGTATGTATTATTATTATTATTATGATTATTATTTCCACTGCTGCAGCTACCACTCGGAACTACGAAATGCTGTGGACTGTGGGCAGTGGACAGTTTATGTTCCACTGGATCAAAAAGAGCTCGTGTGAATTGTGAATAAAAGCGAACATGTAGACTGTAGACCTTGTGTGCTTCACTTTTATACAAGGGAAATGTCATGTTACTACATCCTTGTTATTAGTGAATATTCATGGAAATTCCCATGTACATTGTACACTCCAGTTTCGGGATTTGCATTACTAGAGACTTGTAATGATGAGGATTAAATTGTAGACGGTTGACTGTCGTCTGTGAGAGTTTGACTGCACTTTTTAATTTCTTCTCCCACACTTTCCTTTGAGTTTACAGCATAAAATTTTGAGGTTTGAGATTTGAGATTTGAGATTTTAGTTTCGAGTCTTGAGTTGTGAATTTTGAGCTTTGAGCTTTGGGTTTGATTCGACGGAATAAAAATTAGAGGAGAAAGGAGGAAAATAATCAGAGAGGAGGCGGAGGAATTATTTCCTTCCATTTCGACTGTGTGCATTCATAAAGGGTTTTCTCTACTGTAAAGTGTAATAAAGGGAGAAAAAAATGAAGATGAAGATGATGACGATGAGCGTTTGTGCTTCTGCTTGAGCTTGTGCTCTGAAAATTCAAAGCATAGATCCCAGTGATGCTACTTTATGCAATTCTCTCAATTTAAAATTGAAAGACGTAGCAATTATTCACATGAATTCATAGAATTCACAAGTCTCACTCGCACTCGCACTAGACATCATTCATTTAACACAGCTCGCGTGTAAATCTGAATCGTAAATGTATCTGCACATCCTCCATAATATCTGTGCTCTCTGTTTCTTTTTCGTCTCTTTCCATTTCTCTGTCTTTTTTTGAATACTGAATACATGAAAAGGGAAGAGAAGAGACTGCAGGCATTTTCATGTCTTTTCATGACTCTCAGCCATGAATTCATGAATCTTTATCATTATTATGCGTCTTTTCTACCAGTATGTTCAATGCTCCATGCTCCATGCTCAATTTGTAAATGTATGCGCATACTATAAATAAAAAATTAAAGACGGGAGAGACAGTTTTGCATGGGATACAAGATACAAGATCTACGCAACTGTATCCCATATACATTTGAATACAGTGTACACTTTGCAGTCACAGAGAAAAATAAAAAGTGTGATCCAACTTCCATCATTAATTTTTATGCGATAATAGATAAACTGCTCTTGCGCTTACTTGATTCTTCATTTTTGAACTGATACATGCATATTCAGTATAAAACATGGAGCGTCATAATATCAACAAAAAAGGCAACCTACTTATTAATTTATTCATAAAAAATGTACGAGATATGCAACAATGACGTAGACAAAATTTCCATTGTTATAGTAACTAGTTTTAGAATTATGTTGTTAGTATGTACATTGTACATTGCACATTTAAATCCCTTTGCTTTTGTAATAATATTTCTTGATTCTCTCTTCATTGTAAAATGGAGAAGGACAGGAAGATTAAAGATAGTCGGTCTGTTTTTTCCATTGTTTCATTTCTATTTCCATCCACTATCTACATTTGTGGTACATTCTACATTCAGCTACTTTGCAGTTTGTAGTTGATTCACTATGTTTGGTTTCGGCAAAAACTAGCTACTTGTTAATTACAAAGTACAAACTAGAAATTACAAATTACACTGTGTATCATAATCACGACTGAGAACTCTTTGTCTGTTTTTATAAGGAAAGTTGTAAATCTGCCAGCTCTTCCTCAGTCTTAGTCTTCTTTTTCATCATTAGTGAATCAAGAATCAAGTGAATTTGAATTTCTTGTAGGGAAAATTCTCAAAATCATCTCCATTGGAATTACATGAAAACCATGATAAAATGTAATTAAATGTACATTGTACAATGTACAGTGTACATGCATATTACAGATGTATACATGTAGTAGTGAATGTAGTTGTAGTTTTAGTTGTAGTTGAGGTGCCAAAGTCTGGTTTGGTGGGGTATCTTTTGCTTTTCCTTGTTCCTGTTCTTAAATTTTCTCTGCCTAAACCTAACTAAAGGATTTTGTGTAGGTTGTATTCACAGTATTTAATCCATCTTTTCCACGGTTTTGAGTTTTGAGTTTTGAGAACGGGAGGATCAAAGTAAAGTTTGTACAGCTAATAAGTAGTGTTAATTCTTCTCCGTCAAGTATTATTTTAGAATTTTAGGAGTGAGCAAATATTGAAAATTTTCTCTAATTAAACATCACGCAATGTTGAAGAATAACTTTTCTATGGATTGGATTGGATTGGCTTTTCTTCTGATTTAGATGGAAAGTTCCAGTGTTCATTTTATGTGTCGGTGAGTTTTAGTTTTGCTTTTGTTGAGCACGTGTACTTTTGATCAAAAAACATAACAAGAAGTATAAGTAAAAGTAGAAAGTTGGTGCTTGGTGCTTAAAGTCCAGGTGCGAGATTCAGCGCCATATTTGGATATGTATCGAGTTTTTAAATCATGCTCGGCTCGTAACTTTGGTGTGGTGAGAGAAAAGTGGAAACTTGAAAATCCAAATCCAAGTTAAGTCACTCGAGCAAACCACTCGAGCTTCTCACTTTCCTTTATATTCTTTACTCCTTTTCGTCTGATTCTGTTCTGATTCTGGGCCTGGTTTTGGTGTTGCTTCTGGTTGTCTGTATGATTATAGTTTGCGTCCAATTTTCTTTCTCCCTGTTTCTCACTATATCTACGGCATACAATCTGCATGTATGTATTATGTATCTGTGTATGAATTCATTTCATTACACTTTCACCACCTTTTCATTCCATTTCTGTCTAAGGCTCTGTCTAAAATCCAAAACTCAGTGAGACGCAAGAAAAGAGGAAAAGAGGATACAAAAACTTTTAGAGTGAAAAAACTCGTGGTAAATTCTAAAATAAGCTGGAAATTTTCCAGCTCCAGACTCGGGGCTAATCACTATACAATATAAAGAACACTGCACAATGTTCATGTACATTACTTTTATAATTACGTGGGTGTTCTTAACTCTGACTTTCTGAGCACATTTCAAATATCAAATATCAAATACCAAAACTGAGGCAGGGAAAACTTAACTAAAGTTATAAATTTGACCACAAGGTACAAGGTTTAACCCTGTTGGAAGTCGGAGCCAATGTTAAATACTGACTAAAGTGTAGATGTGCATAATTGTAAAAATATGAAAATAAAAAAACAGGATTTCATCTGTTTTGCAGTACTGTAAACCGTAAACCGTAAGTTGTAGAAATGTAATTAAAGTTTGCCCTGTACGCAAGCATATTTCCGTTTTTAGGGTAGAATGTGGGAAACGGAGTTTGGAAACTAGAGTCTAGAGTCTGGAATACGGAACTGATCTCAAATGAATACCAATCCGAGTCCCAATTTTGAAATGGAATTGCTCAAAGCTCAAGGCAGACTAGAAAAGCCTAGATTTTTCTCATTCTTCTCTGTGTGCAACATACAGTGTACAGTGTGCATTTTACACTCTGCATCCAAATCTGAAAACTGGAGTTGGAGTTTTAGATCCGAGTTCCAGTTCCAGTTCGAGTTCTAGTTGCCTTCTGGAAACCCAGTTTCCGTCTTTTGAAACTACACAGTATAAAATATCCGCATACCATATACCATATGTACACGTTACAATTCCATTCTTGTCAAGAATCTCATGCTGTATCAATCCACAATCTACACTTGTGAATGCACGTGTGAATTCCATCTATCTACAAATGCGTGTACAGTGTACAGTGTACAATTATGGGCCTGAAGTGTGCGTTCTATACAGTGTACTGTAAATGTGTTCCAGTAAAAAGGATAAGGAACATAAACCTCTGTAGAATGTTGAATCTGCATGCAGTTGAACAGAATATCTGTCTATTCTGCCAAAGCCTGGAAAGAGTGTGCGTATTCACTGTATTCTTTGTACATTGCACATGTTGTCTGATAGTTGCGTGTTTGCTGGTGCGAATTCAAATCCGAATCAGTACGTCTTGAGTCTTTAGTCTGCAGACTGTAGGAGAAAGCTTGTGATGATGCATCAGCTACATCCGTTCGCACATTGTGTTTAACTATAATATATTTGCATGTGTCTACAATCTACAGCTTATATGTTACTCACATTCACAACTTGGAGAGGTCGATGCCCAAGGTACCCAGAATTCCGAACCTTGGCGGCGATAATAATAATAATAATAACCTTGCATATCCAAACCCAAAGTTGGAACTGATGGCCATGCTCCATGTACACATAGAATTGAGATTCTAGACTTGAGACTGTTATAACTTTTGAATACAGAGTGCGGAGTACGGAGTATAAAGTATGGTAAAGAAGGTCCATTGTGAAGGTGAAGATGAAATTTACAAAATAAATATATATGCATGACACATGAGGTATTGACGTATTTCTCCATTTGTATTCATACTTAGTAGTTGACAGGTTTCAAAGTTTCCAATGTCAGAGTGGATGAGGATGTCGAATGTGGAATGCGAAACTGTTTTGGAGCAGGCGGAACTTAGAACTATGCTCTTCGCTCTATGTATTTTGAAATTCTTGGATATTTGCACATGGAAAAATCGGATATATTTATGTACACAGTGTACAATGTACGGAGAAAGCAAACCAAACCGAATAATGTCTAGCAGGGTATCCACGGCAGAAAGCATCGTCATTTTTATAGATTTCTCTTTTCACTTTACCGTCAACTTTTCATGTACTTTACCACATATATTAGGAAAGAAAGTTGTAGATGGTTTTTGAATTTACAATTATCTGCTCTTTGGTCTGCTTCAATTTGAAAAGAGATATTAAGAAGCTGCAAGGATTCTTTTTTTTTCGTTGAACGTTGAAACTTCCACACATTTAATTTCGGAACGTCAACTTCATCTTAGCAATTTTAAACCGTAGTTAAAAATGAAGCGAAGATTTTTGTCCTTTGCATGTTCAATGTACAGTGTAAAATGTACAGCACAATGTATCGACTTTTTAACTAGATTTAAGATTTAAGTAGCTGCTACGGAAACTCGGTTCCTTTTCATTCTACTTGTGGCTGTGAATAAGTGATCAGTGATCATTGATCATCATATTGAATCCAAGTCTTCTTTTCCCATTCGTCCATTTGACTCCTTTAAGATTTAAGATGCTTTGGCTTCTAATAGGTAAAATGAATAGTATAAAAAGGAAATTAAAGGCTGATTTAAAATAACTTGACATTCTGCAACATGGTCTTCTCCTTCCCTTTCTTCCTTTTCTTCTATTTGACTTGGTTTGGTTTCCTCCCTTTTCTTCCTACTTCCTCATTCTTCTTCTTTACAATTTACAACATGGGAAAGCATTAATTTTAGATTCACTTGGAATTCTAATGAAATGAAACCAAATGAAATGAGATGAGAACTTGAAAGAAGTTGATCTAGCTTCAAAAGCACTAAGAATTCGTGTCCAGGGTTTTGCTTTTGTTGCTATTCTAGGAATTGAACTAAAGCTTAAAGAGTAAAGAGCTTCACCGAATTCAAATTAAAATCTGAATTCAAATCCGAATCCGAATCGGATATTCAACTCCGTCCTTAAGTTTTTACAAAATGATACTAGGAATTAAATGTATTTTTGTCCTCACTGGGCTACTGTGACAAAAGACTTGTAGTTTCTACACTCTACTCTCTAAGTTCTACATCCTTGAAAAGTAATCAAAGTGAGTTTCTCTATTCACCATTAACCAGTCTCTATTCTCTATTCAAGCATTTAAATATCGTAATACAGGAAAGTAATACCTTTTAAATCAAGTTGCAGATACTTTTAATTTATATGATGTGTAACTGTGCAAAATTATCATGTATCATAAATCTCGCTGTAAAAGTGGAGCTACTTTTAAACTAAATACTCAAAACATGAGACCAGAAGCATTCATCGGGTTCTAATTGTAGCGGATTGAGATTCGTACACTTTTTGTGTATTCCTCATCTCTTTTTTTCAAGTACGGAATTTTTCTCACACTAATTCATATTAATTTTAAAGTAACATTTCTTTGAAATAGAATATGCACAAACTTGGTGAACTAGTTACAGAAATGGAGTAACTGGAGCTTTTAATTTTGAGCTCTTTATGTACTTATTTATTTTTTTAGTTCCTTTGATACTCACCATGGAACGTTTTAATGAAACGGGGTTAAAATAAACTCAGTATCTGAAATCTGAAACTGCTCTGAATTTGTCGACTTTTTCTTTCATTCGTCACCGTATTTGAAATAGCAGGAGATGGACACTCAACACGGTTAAAGCTTAATGGGTTCTTTAATTTAATTACACTTGATAATTTTTGAGCGGAGGGAAACATCATTTTGTAAACATGGCTGGTTGAATATTGACTTTTGTAATGTATTTAAGTAATAAAAGTTGTAGATATTTAGACTGATTAATGTAACATGTAAGGCAGGATCCATTACAATTTTAACCGTATGTGTAAAACCAAACCAGAAGAGAAGAGAAAAGTGCTCCAAAGTCAGAAACTGCAGGCGGTTTTTACAAGTTTTGCATCTGCATTGAAAAGTGAAAGTGCTTAGAGGTTCTAAATCTTTAGAATCTTTGGTCTTTGGTGAGTCACCCAATTCTGATGATTTCCATTCGATTCGATATTCCAGTTCCAGTCCCAGTTCTTTTCATGTCCCAGTTTTTAGTTGTAAAAGATAGATCCAGTCCAATCCAGTCCAGTTCTTCCTTTTCTCTTTTTATCCTTGTTGTTTCCACTCTGTTGGTTGCTGGTTACTGGTAATGGATCGCTAACCTACATGAGAACGAGGAACGAGAGAAACCATTACAAGAAAATTTATTGAGATTGAGAAGCCTGGATTTCCGTTCTCTTTTCTACGTGACTCTCCATTTTCCATTCTCCATTCTCCACTCTCTATTCACCATTCGCCATTTACTATTCATGGGTATGCAGTATGCGCGTGTGGACGTATGGACGTATGCACGTTTGCATGGGTGTAAAACACAGACTACAGATTTTGTACGCATAAAAGGTCTCTCCATACACCTAAATGGAAGATGGAAGATGGAAGACGGAGGAATCAGGATTTTGACTCCTTTACCGTGCCAAAATCAATGAAAAATTCCAAGCTAATACTTTTTCCTCCTGCTCTTTAAACTCTACAAAAACTACAGTACTAGAAATGTCAAATACATTTTTTCAGTTTCCCCGGTTTACATTTCAAACATTTCGGTACTTTTTCATGCAGCTTTATTAAAATCCTGTTTTAATTACATGACGTTTAACGTTTAATACAAAAAAATGGTGTGCTGTTGGTCAAAGGCTCCGGTTCAAACAAACTGGAGACAAAGGTAAAAAGCAAGGATTTGGACATTTTTTGACTTTCATGTTCTTCTATCCCAATTCCACTGGTCGTAAAGTGAGAACCCGAGGTTAATGAAAAACTTGTAAAGGGATTGTAGAGGGATGACTCGAGTAAAATGAGCTCAAGTAATAACAAAACCAGCAAAACTGCCACTGAAAACTAGATACTAGACACTATAATATAGAGTCTAGCTTCTAGATTTTTATACACTGTACAATATACACATTTACTAATTCCTCTTTAAACACTAAACACTAAACACTAAACAGTAGGCAGAAAACACTGGATATGAGATACTAATTGCTAAAGAGTCACATATGTTCTAGGGTGGGGGAAAAAATGAACAAAAACTCGGCGTCAAGGAATCATTTCCTATCATGTGGGTGTCTTTTCCTTTTTTTTCTTTATTCCTCCACATCAGTTGCAGATCCGACATGTACACTGTAAGTTGTACAGACCCTGTATAAATACGCATAGATTCCACCATCCAACCATCCAAAAAAGTTGTAAGGCTATAAATAAGGAGTAAAAACTAAATGTAGCTCAAGATTTGAGACAACTGAACTCAACTCAACTAAGCTGAGGATAGCTGAGCTGAGCTGAGCAAACAGCGACCAGCAAATAGCAAACGGTTAAGGAGAAAGGGAAAGCTAAAAGGAAAAGCAAGAAGATGCAGGAGAAAGGAGATACTGCTGACTGACTCGTAGCATGAAGCTCTAATAAATTAACAGCAAAAGACAATATAAAAGGAAAGAACAGGAAACAAAAACGAAAGTAGTGTAAAAAAAGAAAGGAGAAAAGAAAATCCACTCACAGATGCATACACAACACACATAGAGACACATGTGCATTGGAAACCATTACATGGCCAGTGAGAATCACAAGTAGTTGCTAGTTGATTTGATACTGCACATAGATATCCACACTTTACTTCTGTGAATGCATCTATGTATCTTTGTGCTTTGTGCTTATGTACGTAGGAATATGTTGTCTCTCAACTCTGAATTGTACTGTAGGAATGGGTTTTTGTATGCGATTCTTGCTCATTTGGTCCTTTTACTTTGGTTTTATTTTTGGTAGGCAAGAAAGAAAGAAAGAAAGCAAGTACGTATAGTCGATAAATCCTATTGTTTTTGATGTTTCCAATGGACAAATAGTAAAGAGTAAAGAGTGTGGCCAAGTACTTACGCTAGAACCCAGAATCCAGAATCCAGCATCCACAATCATCGACTTGGAGAAGTAAAAAGCACGCAAGTGTACACATAGACAGGCAGACAGAGAAAAGGAGAGAGAGGGAGAGGACGTGGATTATACCAAAGAAATGGTATACAGTTACATAACACATATCACATTGGCATTGGCACTGGGATTGGCATTGCCTTGCACAACTACTGTTTAACAAGGCACAGAATAGAAGAAACGAACAAAAGAAAGAGCAAACTTCTTTTCTGCTTTTCTTCTTCCGATTTTCCTAGCTCCAGCATCTCTAGACTCTAGATTCTAGATTCTAGATTCTAGACTCTAGACTCTGGATTCTAGATTCCTTATTCTTTATTCTTTATTCTTTATTCTTTATATCTCTCTCCACCATAACAATGTGATAGTAGAAAATAGAAAGTAGAACGTAGAAACAGCCTAAAGTCAAAGTTACATGAGCTCGCTTCCTTTGGTCAGCTCATATGTCGAAAAATAAGAAGGAAAAGCCTGGAGCACAAGTACACAAAAACTCAAGAACACAAGTACATGAGACATGAGACTCCTTTTTCCATCCATATCTAAACTAAAACCATCTACTCAGACCAAGAACCAAGACGGTATTTTCTTTCTCTTTCCTAGAGCATGATATTAAAAACAAGTAGAGGCACAAAAAATCTACAGAATTTTTTCAAAAAAAAACTTTAATGTCTAAAGCATAAGATGTACAATGTACAATTTACAGAGCAGCAGATTATGGAGTATGGAGTATGGAGCATGAAATATAGAACAGTCCGGTTGAGTGTATAATATACAGTATACCGTATACAGTCTGCAGTGTTTACCATGGGTAAGCGCATATACAAAGTTGTAACACGTATTATCATTCCTTTTCTTCTGGTATACGATATAGGAATTATATTTTGTATTTATCTATTCCTAGCATCAGTTTTTATACAGAAGAGAGTAAACTCGTGTGGGTCTACTATCTACATTCTACATACGACACACACACACACATACATTTAAGCACATGAGTCTGGCATTGAAGAGCAGCAGATGCCAATAAAATTGCTCAAGAGGAAATGAATTGAAGGGAAGCATACTGTCTCTCGGGTGGTGCTCTTTTCTTTTTCTCTCATGTCTCTTGTGCCTTGTGTCTTGTGCCCATCCATTTCCATTCTCTACACTCTACACTCTACACTCTACAGTAGAACATAATGAAAGTTGCTGCCTTTACTTTTCCTTCTGATACTGCACAAACTGTACAAACTACATACTGCTCTTTGGATCCTTTTGTTTAGTTGACTCGCTTTTGAGCTTTTGTATTTTCTACTCTTACTCTGTCAGAGTCAAACACAATAAGGAAGAGAGAGAAACAGTGGGACCAATTGGAGGGAAAAAATGGCTAACGCACTCTGGTCGCTGGTCTCTCGTCTGGCTTTGTAACGTCTAATGTGTAGTATTCCAATATTTGGGCCACGGATTACTTGACACTGTACATTGTAAATGGTACACAGATGGGCCCAGCCACTAGAAATATCAGTAGAGGAAGAAATGTCCTCTAAATCATTTCTTGACTCTAAAAATTAGACATTTTCTTTACTTTTCTCACTATTGCCTTTTTGACCAACCAAAAAAATTGGAATGGACCAAACTGGCTACTTGATTTTTAGAAAGTTGGTGGTTTCAAAATTCTAATGGTTTACAATTTAAATACTTTAATCTTTGTACGTGGTTCATAAGTGTACCATTTAAAACATGATAAAAAAAGAAGGAGCTTTACTTTTGAATCCGTATGCGATAAAGCTACAGTAGAGTAAAATATGTGGATGAAAATCAGAAATCAGAAATATAAATCCGGATTAAAAGGAAAGGGATAAAACTGAACCGAAACTGAAACCGAAATTGGAAATGAAACAGACGAGCAAGGAATTATAATGTTCATTTAAAAACAAAATGGGTTAGTGGTGTCGTCTCCTTAGGATTCATTCATTGCTTCATTGGCTGGCAATTGAAATGAGGATGAGAATGGTGATGACGATGAGGATGAAATGGGAATGGTAATGGCTGTAGACTGTAAAGTGTGGAGTTGGTTTCGTTCGTTCCGATCAGTAAATTTTAAAGAAAAGGAAATTACTACTTGTTAAATGATTGTGAATAGAATGGTATGGTATGGAATGGAATGAACTGGAATGAGATGAGATGGGATTGGATTGCGAATTGGAAATTGCGATCTAAAATCAGGATCAGGAAACAGGATGAGTTGCCATCCTCGAACATCTGCGAACCCACACACTAACATTCACACAGACACACAACATACAGACAGTGAAAAGAGGAGAGAAGAATAGGTCTGTGGGTACTTACTTATGTGATATTTATATACTTTCATTGTCATTCCTTATCATTGACCAGCTTTTGCCATAGAAAAAGTCACTCTTTTTTCCCAAATGTGGAGGTTAACCTTTGTTGAGGGTCAGCTGAGCGGCTGAATGACACTAACAATGGTAGTGACAACATGTACCATAGATATATGGCCAACCAACGGTATATGGTAGATGCAGACACAGACACAGACACAAACGATGAGGATGAGGACGGGAGATGAGACTTGGCCGAGAGATCGTAAGTCCTTTTATCCATTTAGTCAGTGGATTTGGCTATTATTGCGCAATAAATTGCATAATCCCATTACTGTTCCATGAGCATGACCATGTGTCAATCGTTGAGACCAATACCAAAACCAAACCAAACCAAACCAAACTCAAGTCAAGTAAAGTACACCGAACGGTAGGAAAAGAGTCTACAACATTCTTTATATCTAAAAAGGACACACACATTCATATATCCACGGAATGTATTTGGATTTGGAGAATGGAGAATGGAGGAAAAGATAAACTGTCCTGATTCTCCATGTAATAGTTTTATCTCTCCCCCTCTCTCTCTCTCTCTGTCGCAGTCTTTACCTAGAGAATCCACGTTTCCACATTCTACATTCTAGAGATTTTTTGCCTTGTATATTTTCCATCCTTTCCCGTCAATACACATTACATTATTTTCTGCGGTATAGTTAATATCATAATATTGTCAAATGGCGAATTTTTTGCTAGGGTTTCGATTCTTGGGCTCTTCAATTCTTTGACTCTTCGACTCTTGGATTCTTTTGGCCGAGTGGAGACTGAAAAGCTGCTGAGCAGCTGAAATTCTATTTTATTGTCCTCCAACTTTATCGAGTAAAAATAATACAAAATATACTGTGAACTGTACACTGCATAAATCCTCCTAACGACGGTGCAAGACAGCAAAAGGACCAACGAGGAGAAGCTGTAGTCGTAATAATAATAATAGTAATAATAGTAACAGTACAAAATAGAAAGTACAAAGAAGACAAAAAGCCAAGTTTATGACTCGAATCATTTCCCATCATGAGGATCATGAGTCATGAGTCATGATAATTCAAAGGGAAAATCCACAGATACAAAAATAAAATACAATGAACAATCTTCATTGTACATTGTACAAGAGAGTAAATAGTGAACATCAATTGTAAACTTGATTCCATTTTATAGTGTTTCATGTGCATCTGTATTACAATTTACAATGCAATCCAATCTGAGCCAATGTATCTGTACTATGTTGAATTATGAAAATTTTGGCAGGCAATTTTGCCAGTACTTTCATTTTGCTATGTATATATGCTAGCAAGTCATACAAGGAAAACGTTTAGATAATGATACAAATATTGAGTAAATTTGAATGTCCGAATCCAAATCCGAATCCGAATTTTAAAATGAGCCTTGTTCCTGTTTTTTTCTGTGACAATAGTTACGGCCAAAAAATGGTACTTTATTATGTGTGAAATCCTGATGGAAAATCCCATACAGATACAAATACAAACACATATCTGCTTATATGCAGCTTACGTGTACAATGTACAATGTACAGTTGTGCCAGAAAACAAAACCAATTAAAGAGGCAGAGATGCTCAAGCGGTGTTGAAGCTTTCCGCTTTCTGCTTCCTTTTACTCCGGTTTGCTCCAATTTCAAAAGCTATCGTCATCTGCATACAGTTTTATTACATTTCAAACTCAATATGATGTAACATAAAATGTGATGGAGACTCGAGGCTCAAGACTCCAGGCTCACGGTGAGTAGATTAATTCCAAATTCCTGTCAAGTGAAATACTTGATAGTTTTAGTTTATACACCATAGTTTCCAAGTTTCCAAGCATCCGGTGGAAAGTTGAAAGTTACGACTTTGGACGATTGGACGAGGATATTTTGCTCTCCGTCAATTTAATTCACTGACAGGGAAAGACGATATGGGATTTCCACTGTTGATACATACACTCTCTGTATACTCTATACTTTCTACTATCTACTTTTATGCATGTCAAAAGCTATAGCTACCAATCATATTATTAATAGAATCCTGCACTGTGCAAGTGTATTCGCATATATACATGCATAAACACGGTAAAATTTAGGGCCCTAGTAATTTGAGTTAAGTTGAGTGGACTGGAGTAAAGTAGAGTAGAGTGTAGAGTGTAGAGTGTAGAGTGTAGAGTGTTGAGTTTTGAGTGTTGAGTGTTGAGGGTGCCCGTGAGGTGAGTACGACAATTAAGAGAAATGATGGGAGGAAGTGAGTAATAATGACGTTAAGTTATGCTCCACGATGTAGTGTGAGTATTGATCCACATCAACACAAAACACAAATGAGTGAAAGGCTCAGATACTCAGATTCTCGGATACACAGGCCAAACCAAACCAAAACTACTATCACTACACTGCACGCTACACGATACACACTAGACACTGTATACTATGTAATATGTACTATAATCTAGAAACTAGGAATAATCTTGTTATTCAATGTACATACTCTATTCTATTGCATACCATTGAGCATGGAGTCAGATGGATAATGGATAGTTTTCCACCATAGGAAGTGGAAAACTATCATGAGCAATATGTGTACATGAGCAATATTCCTGTATTCCTGGCAATTCCACAGGAGAATACTCTACTAATGTAGTTAAGCCCACCACCGCCAGCCTCCATGTACGTTGTACACTGTACATTGGACATTGGACATTGTACATTGTACATTGTACACTGTACACTGTACAGTTTGCAGGGTACAGCTCAAGTTTTCTCAGAATACGGTCTAAAATCTAAACAATTTAAATACCTCGGCTGCGGTTTGTACAGATATAGATATAGATACACGCGAGATAAAATATAATATAATAAAATACAATAAAATACAACTAAAGCAAACTTTCCAAATCGTAGACACACAGACTGCAGGCTGAGAACTGAGACTGGTGGTCTCTGAAAATTCACCATTCAAATTCAAACTTGTACTCCAGCGCCGGTTCCAGTTCCTCTTCCTCTTCCACAGATGAAGAAGTAGTCCAACACAAACTCTTAGCTCATTGTTGTTACCTGTACCTAGATTCTAGTGTCTATACAGTAGACAGTGGGCAGATATGTTGTTGCACAATGTGGTTCTACGGGGAAAACAGTTCTCATAAATAGTCTGCAAAATTCTATCATAATTATTTCGTAATTTCCACTTTGTTCAAACTAAACAGCCTACACAGTATCTATATATTGTAATCAACCGGGGTACTTTAAACTGCACGCTGCAGACTGTAGACGTGCTATTTGTGACTATGATCCATATATCTATAAATATGTAATATATATGCATGAAATTACTTATGGACACTAGACCTGTACTGATTAGTGGCAGTAGTTAGTAGTTAGTTAGGCTGGTAGATATCTCAAATTTATTTGGGATATCAAAGAGAGATCCAGGATATAAACTCCACTTAGCTCTTATTACTCATCATGGCATTATCATCACTAGGACCGCTGCCATTATCATGCATCTTACTGGGTGGTAATTGTGAATTACCTTATATCCTACATCGTATTTTCTGGAATATTAGTATAAGTATAATAACCGTGTTCCATATCTGTCTGCATTTTCTGGGTTCTTGCTTCTTGGTCTTTTCTTAGACATTCTAGGTTCTAGGTTCTAGATTCTGGAATATCAAACAATATAACTAGTTTTAATACACAAGGCGTAAGGCGCAAGGTACAAGGCACAATAATAAGTTGGACAATTAACCAAACCAGGAGAATGAGAAAGTCAGAATTAATTCAAATCATCCTAATATGCAATAATAACAAACAACAACAATAATGAACGACAGCTCTTGGACATAAACTGTCTAGTTTCTAGTTTCTAGTTTCTACTGTTCTACACCGTCTATACAATTTCCGTTAGTCGACTTGGATATTTAGGGATAAAATCCTCCTTTCATGATATTATTATTAATTATTTACTGTTTATAATACAAATACAAATACAAATACGGGAGTACCACCCTACGTGCTTGACTGTGGGGTGGCCTCATAATTATTATTGTTATTATTAATATTGTAACGTGGGGAGTTGAAGTGCAAGACCGGACCTAGAATTTATAACCTAAAATCTAGAGGCAAGAATCAAGAACCAATTCGTCGACATACGCATGTACAGTGTACACACTGTATACAGAATACAAAATGTATCCAGGTGATATAATTTAATAAGATGTACATAAACAGCAAGCGAGCTAATAAATAATAAAAGGCGAGAGCTGGAGAAAACTGCTAATCATAAATTGATTATTATTTTACCCGCTTCCAAAATGGTGAGGAAGAACAGGCCAAGACTGTGTACGTCAACCTAAAATGCTACTGTACATTGTTTCCCCTTTGCATTATACATTGTACATTTCTTACACGTGAAATTGAGTCGTGAGTGTTCAATTACGCATATGTATACTGATAAATTAATGATTCCTTCCCTCTCAAATTGTCTGCATCAATGTCTGTTCTGTCTTGAGTCTTGGGTCTTGGCTTGATGGTGCACTGTGTTTATTTACGTATTACGTCACTTAATGCCCCATTCTCTCTGAATATCTCTAATGAAATGTACAAATTTGAACCACTTCCTCCTCAGCTGAGAACAACGAACTGGGAATAATGAGAAATCAGAATTCACACGGCAGAAAATCTCCTATTTTTACTCTCAAGAAATTTGACGTCATACCAATGCCACAGTGCTAAATGCCAAATGCTAAATGCCAAACAAAAATAAATCCACCCTCTCAGACTTTTGACCAACACAACAACTGGAAATTTGGAGTTTTAAAATGAAACTTTGAAGGTCAAAATCTTCAAATTAGCAAGATCGACGTCATGGATTATGGAACGTTTTTCTGTGCAAAAATCATGTGCAATTTTTGCATTGTCTAAAATCTAGAACTAGAATCCCTTCCATTGTCTTATTTGAATATTATACCTTTGCCTCTAGAAGAGACTGGAACAGACCAAGTTCAACTATTAGTATTATCATTAGCATTAAAAGCACAAGTTTATGTAAATTACCATAATTGTGCGAGTCTACAGTAAAATGCATTGCACACAACACACAAGGCACAAGGTACAAGTAAACAGTACTTAGTGCTTAGAAAATCTAATTTAGTCGATTAAATGATGCCGAGTATTTTGTATTTTGTACTGTATTATTTTCTACTCTGCTACGCCCAAATTCTGGACTTTGGACTGTGGAAAAGAAAACGTACAGAGAAAGCTTGCAAATAAAGTGAGCATGGGGAAATTTTACAACAGGATATTTCTTGTTCCTAGTTTTTAGCTTTGGAATTATACATAATAATATGAAAACTATGCACATTCTGCATTGTACAATGTACAACGTACAAGCTACAAGCTGCAAGCCTCAGCTGAGACAAGGCTTCCGGCTGCAAACAGAGAATTGGGAACTGGGAACTGAGACGGCAAACTTTTACTATACAGATAAATTAGTGTGTGTTCCGGTGTGCAATGTGTAGCTGTAGTATGTAGTGTGTCAGTGTTTAGTGGAGTTTTAGTTGGAGTTTATTCCTTGTATCCGGAACGGGTGAAAGTACTTGAGAATTTCTCTCTTCTCATTGGCCTTGTTTGCACAATTTTCCCTTGCGAGAAGACAGAGAACGAGAAAGGGATTTGGATTTGGCTTCATTGAGAGTTGAGAGTTGAGTTGAGAGGACAGGAAAGCGTAAAAGTGTAACATTTTCCTTCTTGGGATAAATTCGCATATCAAGTCGCATCTGGCTTGCAAAATGAGCAATATGAAGCAATATAATATGTCGTACGGTGTGTGGTATATGCAGTTGGCGGAAACTTGTAAACCAGCAAAACACACATATACACGGCACATAAACTGTTCTAAACGATCCTATATGGATGCAATTGACGCTTCACATGGTCCATGGTCTATAGTGGATAGATACAAGATACAAGAGAAACCTGGCGATAGACAAACTTTAGTTGCCTCACTTGTTCTTTTGTTTCAATTGGTAAAGTTTTTCCGTTTCTGGTTCATGGATTCACTTGTTCCGAGTTTCGTGGATTTTCCCTCCTTTCTTACACACTGAATTTGCACATTGGACTTTGGATAACGTTTTCTTACACATTCGGGAAAAATAGTCATTTGGATTCGGACTTTGGGCTGTGGACAACATTTAGCAATTTGCTGAAATGCTTCAACAGTATGTTTTGCCTAGAATATTATTTAGTTTTTTGTTTGGGAAAAGGAAAAAATTAAAATACGGATGAAGATTCGGCATTTTAATATTGACCGATTTAGATTTGCTGAGAAACCTTAAAAATTCAGCGTCTTTTTAATCATGTACAAAATGATCTTTTCCCCTTACAAGTTTAGAGCAAGGTTTTCAAGCGTCTGAAAAATTCAGTGGTTTTCAATTCTCAATTCTCAATGGTTGATCAAAGGTTGTTGATTTTGTTCTTATCACTTTTGTACAAAAACCGTTATTTTCTTATAGAAATTTTGTGTTGTAAAAAAATCATCGGTTAAAATTTAACTACATCAATTATCCGTATGTGTACATGATTGGATTTATTTAACCAGGTGCTAATGAAATAACTAGTCGAGTTTGTCCACATTAATTAATATTAATAATTGACAAACCATCATGAAATATCAAATTAACACTTGGACTCACAAAACGGCTGTGGGTTGTTGGAAGGTTGGCGAAATTAATTACTGGCTTACAAAACGAGGGGGCGAAAAGAAGGAGAAGATCGTCGAGTAAACACCTTTGCCGGATTAGACGACAAGAGGAAAGTCTACATATGTACATATGTACGGATAATGGATATATGCAAGGACACGCCAGATAGATGGAAATTTAGATGTAGAATGTAGAAGCAGAGACGAAGGAAGAACAGGAAAAGTAGAGAAGAGAAAGAGTTACTTAACTCATTTCAAAACTTTTCCCCGAGCAACTAGACACTAGACTCAGACTCTAGACTCAGACTCATTTAATTTACCAGGAAAAGTTGCATTCGACCTTCTACGAGTTTCTTTCATCGTCCTTCGTCTTTACTACTCCTGTTGTAATTCAGCTTGAACTAAGACAGCAGAGAGCACTAGGCACAAGGTAGTAGGCGATAATCTGTGAGAGAGAAAAAGCGAGGAACTTCAAGATTCCTCTGTGCTTAGTATTTAGAATTGAGAATTGACTGACTAAGAATTGTAGATTGTAGATTGTAGATTGTAGATATTTTAGTACTCAATTCAATTAAACCAAAGGCCAAACCCAAAACCAAAAAAACTCCAATTCCGTTGGTCTGATCACAAACGAAACTGTAGAAAAGGGGCAATAAAATCTTAATTAGTTTGCATATTTCTTCTTCTGCGCTTTCTTTTCTTTCATGTATGCAACATATTTTATCTTTACTCTAGCCTACAGTTTGTCTGTATTCTTTGAGGTGCTTTGAGGCGATAGATTATTAACACTTGCCTTAGCAAAAATTAAATTTAAAAGACTTAATTGACTTCAATTGGACAAGTGCGTTGATTCTGTGTAGGAAAAACGTCAAAAATCTGAATCTGAAAATGGTACGTTCACTTGGGCGTTTTTTACATGTTATTTTTACATTTTATTTCAAGTTAAAACAGGTGAACAAATTTGTATTATAAGTTTCTTTTGGTCTTCAACCGGAGAGATTTTCCATTGTCCGTTGCTCATGTTGTTCAAGTTTAAGTGGATCGTCACCGTGGTTGATGATGATGATGATGATGAAGGCTATGATGGTGATAAGCTGAAATATCACTACGTATGGTTGTATTTGTAGTTTTCCTGAATCCCAAAATTCATACTGTGCTAGTAATGAGTCTGGAGAGATTTTAATGCGTAACTTGTCCTTCATGTTCCAGTTGAGTGACATTAAGTATTTAATATTATTAAAGTCTCCTCGTCACTTGTTACTCATCATAGCAGACAAAAGCCAAACGAGTAGCCTAAAATACCTAGAAATCTAAAAACTAGAATGTAGTGAAATGCAGTGTCAATTTGGAATCTAGGTACACTTGAAAATTTCAAGCTTTCGGAAAAGACAAATCTCACATTTCAAATAAATTCAAAACTCTAGAATCTACAGTCTACAGTCTTCAGTTTTACATTTTACAGATAGCAGTAGATAGTGGATAGTGGAGTTCCAGTTCTCTTTATTCTCAATCTCTTTCGTTTGATGGAGTTTGCTTCCCTTGACCACAGCATGACTACTATAATCATTCTTCACTCCAGTCCACTGTATTGTGTTATATTCTACTCATTCCAGTCCAGTCTAGTCCAGTCCAGTTCAGTCGTGTTCAGCCAAGTCCACTTGAAAAGTAACTACACCAAACCAAACCATCCCAAGCCAAGTCAAACCACAAACCACTTTGCTACGGTGTAGTATAGAGTATAGAGTATAGAGTATAGAGTACAGAGATCGAGTATACTGTATTCCAGTCCAGTCAAGTCTATCGGCATCCCGATCCCGACAAACAACCAGAGGAATAGTTTTGAACAATGTTAAAGATCCAGACGATTATCATTACTCACACTGCATCTGCATAGATATCTACGTATATCTCTACATCTTTAATCTATATATACTAGTGTACATACATGTAGGAGCAAGTACGATAAAAATCATTGATACAGAATACAGAATACAGAATATAAAATTACAACTACAGACGACAAATGGGGATTTCATGTAAGTTTTAAAACAAAGGGAAAAAATAAATTTAAAAACAGCTTCTACTGTATATTGTAATATTATTGTATATTATTGAAACAAAAATTCAGACAATCCAATGGCAATCCAGACAAAGACATAAAGGAAAATGTGAGGTAGAAGTGAGATTTATTTTATACATGCATACTTTGTATTATTTTATTACACTCTGCTTTACATCATATACTCCACTCTCCATAATATTTTACATATTACATGTAACAGATGTAATTACTCTGCATATGATGCAGGATTCCGTATGCAAATAAGGTGCGACTTTCTACTTACAATTTGTAAGTGGCTGACTGTGTATTGTGTATTGTGTATTGTGCTTACAGTATGCATATAGAATTCCAGCCAGAATGTTATTTTTCTAGCCATGTATCTAAATTGTAAGCTGGAGCCGGAGCTGGTTTTAAGTTTCTCAATCGAAAAGAAGAGATGTGAGCTGTGGAGATGGAGAGGACGTGAAACACGCCACTAAAAACCACAGAACATCACCACATGACGTAAACAATGGTGGACGGACATGGATGCGGACAGTAATGCTCCTTGTCTGGTTCTTGGCTGTTGGATGTTGGCTGACTACTGACTTTTCGACATTGGCATCACAATCCCAATTAACAGCTACTGCGTTACATTTCACAGAATTGGGAATTCACACAGAGTTTTTGAACATTGAGCTTTGAGCTTTGAACATTGAACGTCCAGCATCCCCGCAAAAACTGCTGTGTAATTATTGTTGTTTCTTGACATAATATATGTTTATTGCTGAAAAAAATTAAGTTGTAAAAAGGTGCAGTGGTTAAAGTTGAGTTTTGAGTTTTGAGCTCTGAGTTGTGAGGTTAGTTGTAAATTGTAGAAAATTGTAATAACTTTTGTAAAATGTGATGTAGTAAGTTGTTCAAAATTAAAATAGCAATTCTCATATTTCGTCTCTTGATACTGAATTTGGTTGGTTTTGGTTTGGCTTGGGTTTCAGTTTACTTCACATGATAATTTAAATAATAAACAGATTTATTTGAACTTGCTTTATATTTCACCCATGAATTTTTATGATTGTTCGCGTTCTCGTTCTCGCTCATGTTTATTTACTTGGAGTTTACCTTTTACCTTTTGCCTGTGTGTGGGATTTATGATACGTGATTTAAATATTTGAAAAATGTTTGCAGAGTGGTCAGCAGTCAGTAGTCAGTGGTCAGCCAGTCTGAAATCTCAAGGCTTTGGTCTCTGGTCTCATTTCTCATGCAAACATATCGCAATTTCACGCAGCCGTCATTCAATAACCACAAATCATGATCCCAACAACATGAGCCAGTCATCCAGGTCTCACTGATGGCAAAGATATGAAATATTTGCATAATGCATAATACAAATGTAAATAAGCGGGGAGAAAATACAAGTGTATTTTGGATTTTGATGGATTACCTTGATTTCAATTGTAATATTCCAACCTCACTTACACAAATAATAATAATAATAATAATAATAATAATCATACAAATGGAAAAGCTGCAGCAAGTTTTATGCATGTGTTATGTTATTTCAACTTTGCTTCGTCTAGAATCTAGAATGTACAATTGTACATTGTGTGAATTTTCAAAGCAGGGGATACAATATTTGGATTTGGAATTTGGAATTTGGATTTTATTTATTTACGAGTCTACAAAAGTTGGACTTGAAAATATGTGCTGCTGTCTATATTGAATAACAACAACCATTTCTCACTCTCATTTCTGCATGAATACAAAAATGTCTATCATTTTCTGAGTACTAATACTGCTAAAACGTCTCTTGAAGTTGGAATTTTTAAACTTGTGAATTGTAAAGGCTTCTCCACTTTGAATTTTTAGTCCTCTAGCTTTTAAATTTAAAAAGCCTCGGTTTTTGGTTGTGTCTCATTTACTTTGTAATTAAAGATTATATCAGACTTCATCTATTACAAGGATTTGCAGTTAAGTGCATTCTTTTTTCTTTCTCATCATCTTTTAAAATGCACTCGATTTCTGCATGTCAGCTGGTTTGAAATTAGAAATGAAACATGCTTCAAATTGCAAATGGCAAGTTTGGAGGTAGAAATAACAAATATGTGAAACGCGGATACTAATGGCAATAATAATAATCATAGTAATAGTTTCATTACCACACACAGTCAACAGTCAACACTCTCTTGTACTTTGGTTTTTCTCTGCCTCTGCCTCTGAATCTGCTTGCTCGGAGGTTGGTTTTATTTTTATCTTGCCGCAGACAGGAATATTTTCCATTGGTATTTTATACTTGAACAGATATTTTGGTTTCGACAGCACAGGCTGAAAAATTTGGATGTTTTGAATTTCTATTTTACATTTTGCAGTTTATGTTGTACATTTTGTATTCACATTTGAATTTGAATTTGGATTTCTCTCTGTACTGCACTGTGTCTGGTGGAAATACGATTCTTGGTTGGTTCACCATGCTTGTGCAGTCTGAGTCTCAGAGGATGAAGAAAATTTTACAGTGAAAATAGAATATGCATAACAAGAAGAAGAAGAGGAGGACGAGCAAAAAATATGTGGAATCTCTTTCTCGAGAGAAGGAGAGAGATGTATTTGTCGGAAGTCAGGACGTATTGTATTGTATTGTGTTGTGTTCATACAGTTGGAGTTACACAAGCATCGCCATCGTCATATAATACACATTGATATGCATCTACGTTCAACATTTAACATTCTACATTCTACAGTCTACAAATTCAAAGTATCAACATGAATGTTTCTCTCTTTCTAGTTGGAACTTGGTGTGTGTGTGTGTGTTTGTATCTTATTTGGTTGTGCTCATTGCTCATTCGTGATTCTCATTTGTTTGCCTTGGAGAAATATCTGTTGGTTTTCATGTTTTCATGTTCTTTGCTTCTTGTTCCTGATGAGAATCTGTGATGAGACACGAGAGAGGCAGAGTAATAGAGAGAGTAAAAGAGTAATTTAATCCTGTTGGTGTTGTTTGGTTTGAGCTCCGGAAACCACGAAAATACGAATACGAAAGCGAAAGCGAATACGAATACAAATCCAAATACCGGAGTACAAATGTCGAAAAGTATCTCCATCTCTCAGGCTGTCTGTTTTGTGTATTTGTTTCTATGTCTGTGCCGGTTGTACATTGCACATTGTACATTGCACATTGTACATTGTACTTTGTACAGTATTGTATTGCTTGTCTATTGGGAGTAAAAACCATATTCAAAAACCGTCTTCCTCTCTCCATTTTCTTCTTCAGTCTTCTCTTCAATGTACATTGTAAAATACTACGTTGTACAATACTCCAGAAAGTCTAATGGTAGCGGTTGGCTGGTTGGTTTGGTTTGGTTCACTCACTCACAAATTCAAATTTAAATTCCAACTCGAAATAAAATAATAAAATGCTAACGTACAGCATATCATGTAAAGGACTTGCATACTTTCGTCAATCTGTTTTATATTGTAATACAATCAGAGTAAGTGAGAGTAAGAGTAATGAGAATAAATATGATGCTATGATACACAAAGTAGTTTGCACTTATGAATTATTTTGTTTGTAAAATACACGTTTTGCAACACTACCGAAATTAGCGAATCCAACGTATGAATTTTTTCCTCTCCACACGTTTATAGTAGTTGTTTTGCACTGTTCTAGCTCAAAAATTCTGTGAAGTACTCAACAAATTCCGAAAAGAAAATACAACGATTTTCTAGTTATAATTCTAGGTTCTAGAAAAGCCTTTTAAACAAGTAAATGAAAAATGACGTTTCTTTTTTATTCTCATACAAATATACAAGTCTCGTATTTATTACGCAAGCACTCCTAAAAATACAGCACGAATCCTCAAACAGTTAAACTGGGAAAACAAAGGTACAGACATGAGAAAACTGGGAAAAGAAAATTTGCGAAATGGAATAAAAACCCTTCAATAACCTGATTTTGAATCATTATTTTACAGTGGGTGTGCTTGGTTGATTATGCATTTATATCAAGAGCAAATTACAAGATACACACATAGAAATTACTATGACCCAATTGTGCACTGTAAAAATATGAATTTACATGACAAAAAGAAATCCTTGTTCTTGTTGGTTTGGTTCTTGTTTTCTTCTGTAGTGCTTGTGAGACTTTGAAAAACTAATGTTTTTGCAAAGTGTGAAAAAATAGGATAAAACTTTCCCGTTGTGTTGTAAGTTGTAAGGCTGGGAAAAATGTCTGTTGGGCACATTTTTACCTTCTACATTCTACATACTTATTTACATTGCGCAATGTTATTTTCTCTTTCTCCCAGTCAGTTCCTTCCTCCGTTCTTCTTTTCTTTTCCTGCTTCTCTCATCCTTTTTGTAGGTAGACTTGGGAAGAAGGAAAGGATTATTCATAAAAGTGAAAGTTATAGAGTAAGCCGTATAAATTTTGTAACATGGATTTTTTTCACCTTCCTTTTCCCAACCGAGAGAAAACAACAAGTCGGTTGATGTAGAGAATGTCTGTACAGAAAAAAGAAGACAGACGGCAGAAGAGGAGATCAGGGTAGAAAAGGAGAAAGTAAAAGTAAGTGTCTTGTGCATTATATTTTATATGTACAATGTTCAATGTACACTACACAATGTCTATGCATATTAGTTCTCTGTTCACCTCACAGATACATATGTACAGAGTGCATAGCGACAGAAACCAACTAGAACTAGAACCAGACCCAGCAAAGGTGTAAAGTGTAGGATGTAGGATGATTTTCTTTGAGTGTAACAAACTACAAACTTAGAAGCTGAGCCGAGTTGAGTTGAGTTGAGTTGAGAGTATGAAAGGAAAGCGATATGGATATGTACACGTGAACTCTACCCTTTTCTTTTTCATGCACCCAGGAGAGAGTAAATATTCAAGTAAAGTTGTTACAAACTCTGTACATATTTCCACTCATACATCATCCACACTCTTCCTTTTCACAATTCACACTTATCTCCACTTCTCTCTGTATTAAAAGAATGTGAATGTAATGTAATGTAATGGTATGCGTATCTAAGTGTAGCCTTATGCATGAATGGTGAATGGTGAATGGTGAAGAGCCATGATTTTTCATTCTCTTTTAAAGTTCTCATCCAATCCAATCTAAGGCGTTCAACTTGCATTGGACCAGCTTTACAAAGTCGATTCATGCTTCCACTGAATTCAAATTTGACTTGAAATTCTCCTCTCATTGTTCAATGCACTTTTTGTATGCATCTTTCTCCGACTAAACTTTGGTTTTCGTTTTAGCTTTGGTTCTGGCTTTGGCTTTGGGATTTTCCTCCTAGTACATGACTTGCATTGAATAGCAAAATACTGCTCACTTTTGAATAATATGGTGCATTTTCAATGGAATTTCCAATGTTGTTCACATGTGTGTAGTGTGTAGCCTGCACGTTGTACGTTGTACATGTTGACATGATGCACTGGATTCGTTGCAACTTTTCCAATTCTTTTTGGCGGAACGTGCAGAATGTAGAATGTAGATATGTGAATGCACTTCATCTATTGTATTTACGTATCTACGTATGTGTCTCGTCTGTTGTCTGGGTTTCAATTTTAGCTCGATTTTTGCTTGAACAGATTCAGATTCTCTTTAGGATGCAGACAAGTACATATCTACCAATGCATACAAGTATAGAATGTATAATGTATTATGTAGGTTGTGGAAGAAAAAGAATAGCCTGTAAATTGTAGAATATAGATTGTAGATTGTGTATATCCGGATCCGTTTCCGTCTCCGTACTTCCTTCCACATAGTTGTATGCTTCATTCTTCCAGAAATAAGTTTGTAGCTCCATAAATCTTCATCCTGCATCGTGAGTTAGTTTGAAGATGCCAGCGTTTCCATTTTCTACAAAAGTCACTTTCTCCTTTCCACTTTCTTTTCTGTTCTGCGTTACACAATCTAAGTTGTACATTCTACATTCTACGCTCAGAGTAGGAAGTACATAGTTGCAAAAAGAAAAGATTTCAAGGAGGTTTACTTTACTTTCTGCTGCAGAGAAGTTAAATCCACTTGATTTTCCCCCATATGGTCAATAATGGAAGTGGTGCAGCGTGAATGTGTCTAGTTTCTAGTGTCTAGTGTCTAGCGTACATTGAGCATTGAGCAATGTACACACATGCCCAAGGAGAAGAAAGTACACTCTCCGCTAAATAGCATCGTAAAAGGTTCTTTTGTGGAGCATCTCGGGAGCATCCCCTATATAAATGTATACAGAGAGATGCTCCAGAA
>JAQGBH010000267.1:0-60889 GCA_034698265.1 Sminthurinus aureus | reverse complement strand
GATATCATGCAAAATGTATGGTATTTTTACTGTTGGGGCCTTTCTACGGTATTGGACTAAACTTTTCTGACTGTGTACTTGATTTAAATGTATCTGTACCACAATTATATTTACATTGTACAATTTATACCTAACATTTATTAATGTAGAAAAAAGGTAGATAATTTTTATGATATGTCTTTGAAATTTACTACTGTAAAAAAACAATGTATTTTTCTTGTTAACGTACAAGTACAAAGTGTATACTGACGACTATGAAAAATGTAAAGCGAGTGTATATATAATTGCACATAATAAATACGATATAATGAATAATTGTAACTTCTTTCCAATAAAAAATTACACAACTAACAACTAAATGATGAAGCTGGTGCTGATGATGGAAAGGAAAAGGAATATAAAAAACAAATTCCAGCCTGTCCTGTCTTGTCCAGTATCCAGTCAACTTAAATACTACTGGATTTGTATAGAATATAGAATATGCCTCATAAAATATTCATGTTCATCTGTTCATATTACAGATTTATTCTCCTTCTTCTGTTTCTTGTGGTATTTCTGTTACTTAGTGTGTACAGTGTACAATATGAGCCCAAGACGAGAGATATGAGTAAAAAGTAGAAAAAATCACAATACAATAGATCGTCTCGGATTTTTTTTTATCTCTTTTCTTTATCTTTCTATAAATATATATTTGATATTATTACTACATGTTCTACATCTCCTACTAGTACTAGTACACCATAGTATGTAGTACTTGTGTATTATTTTCATAAAGAATGGAATGGACACAAGGAGAATCCTGACAGAGTTTGGTTTGGTTTTAGATGACGATGGCTATAGAGAGATGATAGCTAGGAGCAAGCGAGCGAGCGACTGAGCCGAGCTGAGTTGAATTGAGCTGAGCCCGCTAACACAAAGTAATACATGATAATGGTAATGCACCACGTCTTTAGAAGAAGCACATGTTCCATGAAAAATACCTGACAAAGCGTAATATTTGACGAGAACGTCCCGTCAAAACTCCATAATTAATCATTGCCATGGAATTCTTTCAGTAATTTTTTCTCCTGTTCTTGTGCTACAAAGCTTCATCATATGGAAAATGTGTACGTTTATGTACGTAACAAATTTCCGAAACTTGAGAGAGAAGAAGAAGAAGACCAAGACGATCCATGCTATGGATGAAAGGATGGATGGAAGAAAGAAGCAAAGAAGGAAGGAAAGAAAGGATGATCAAGGAATGGATGCCCAGAAAGTGAGTAATATAAAGTTTAACACAACACAACATGGAACAGTTCTCGTGGTGTTTATGTACATACATACACACGCTCTCTGCACGGTGTACGGTGTATCTCCCTCAAGAAGATGAAGAGAGTAGAAAAAAAAAGTATCTTGTTGTATTTGAATATAAATATAAATATATAAATATCCATATGCATATTTTTCCATGAAGTCTCTCCTTTTTTTCTATTTTTTCTACCTCTTTCTCTCTGTATTGTACACAAGAGTAAGACAAATAGCGATAGATTTTTCAAAATGAACGAGCTGTGAGTGGAGCTGATAAAGGAGAACTCCTCACTCAAGGTTGGTCATCACATCGTTGTTGGCTTTTGACGGGCTCACTCTTTTTCTCTCCCTCTGTCTAGTATGCAGTGTGCAGTGTGTACATACATATTATAAGAAGCTCAAGAGCAAAAGGAGAGAAAAATGAAGAATAAAAAGACGGCAAAGCGATAGAAAAATTATCATTATTAGTATTATTCTTAGATGTGCCATCAAATGTAATAGAAACAACCACCATCCCATAACACACCATACAACACCACACCAGTCAACGTATTATGGATGGCAAAATATGTAATAATAATAATAATAATAATAGTCGTCGTCGTTGTAAAAATAGTAATGATATCTGTGCAAGTACAGCAACAAAGTCACATAGTATTATATCATAACGTACCATTTGTAGAGGATAAGATACACATGTAGATACTAAATATTAGATATTAGATATCACAACTCCAACTTTTAACTTGAGAAGCAATCCAATAAGCCAATGAAATTGCCGTCAGCTACGCCTGTATAAATTGACCCTATTCAGAGTTTTTTCGGATGAGATTTCAGTTTGAGAGATGCCAGGAATTAAAGAGTCTTTCAAGATTTTTGTCTTGATTTTTTCCTCTTCATCTAAGCTTCTTTTCCTCGTCTTTTTTTTTCTTTTTTTAAATCTTGAAAGCAGAATGCTTTTCATAATAAATGGATAAATAAGAGTCTTAATAATAATAATAATAACAATCTCGCTTAGAATATTTCTACACGCATTCAATCCTAAATGATGACGAACCAAATCAAGAAAAAGAGAACTTGTTGTCCTTCTTTCCGTCTTTGCCGCGTCCACACATTTACAATCATATTGATGCTTGCTGCTGCATATGATATTTTTCCATCTATAATCTACACAAAATGCATACATAATGCTTTCAGACGTTTGAAACTTGTGGATTGTGGATTTTTTTGACTGCCAAGGCACCATTTTGGTACGAAAGGATACGTCACGTTTAAACATTTTGTATGTTGTATATATACAGAAATTTAAATATAAAAAATATATATCTACCCATATAAATACAGAAGAGTAGTATTCATTCATCCGCGTCGTATTACATCAGGGAGGATTGATTGATCCTTTAATTATATTTTATGTACAATGTACATGGACGTGTCATGTATAGCTGCTAGATACTAGATACTATTTACTAAATGGAAAAAAAGAAGACGTATCCATTTCATTTCAGCATGTTATCCTGTCTTCTTGGTGCATAATCATGGATCATGGATACATGCATAATACATACATCTATGTAGATACAGATACATGAATACATTGACAATATTGACATGTTTTAAAATCACATTTATTTTCTCCATACCCTTTTTTCCCTTTTACCGCGATCCTAAATGAATGTTCAAACTACACATTTTTATCCCCATGACGAAGTTTACAACATAAACAGTCATTCATTTTTCCTCTTTCCATTCCATTTTCCATCTCATCTACATTCTACACTCTCCATTCTACACCATATTATTACATATTACTACTATTACAGATCATACACAACAAATATGACATGGATACGATAGGATACGAAAGATGAATACCCCCACACACATAAACACACATATTTCAATCATGCACACAAAGTATGTGTATGTGTAAGAAACTAAAGTAGTTTATCCACTCATTCTTGTTACTACAAACTAAGCACCAAGAACATGACGTGCGTGAGAGCACTGAACACGAGAAACATTTTTCCTCCGTTCGTCTGAGATGAAATGCCTGTATTGGACATTTGAAGTGTAAAGAGTAAAGAGTAACGTTTAAACTTGTATCAAACAAATCATTTCTTGTCCATTTCAGCTTGATTCAAGACTCAAGATTCAAGCAAAACATTTGAACATTTAAAATGTAAGCGTTATATTCTTGGGAAAAAAACATTACCAAATTGACAACATTACCTTTTTGCAGGAAATGGTTTTACTTTTGCTCAGAGATGAATGATACAAGATGAAAATGAAGAGAAGATTGATTTGAAATTAGCTTCATAAAGTATTTTAGTATTCTAGTATTTTTATCTTATTCTTGGATGATTAAAAAAACGGCAAGAGTAAATTAAGGAAATTCTCCATCTATAACATCTGTGACTAATTATACCACAGTCGACATTTTAAACAGTCTACATTGTACAGTGTATATTATGAGGAACATGAGGGAAACAGTTTGAGTTGTTGTGGAAAAAATGAAAAATAGCTTTGCATACAAATTCTTGTCTCGTTTTTTCTTTGACTGAAATGTCTTTTACACAAGATCACATGATAATTATATAGTACATGAATACACACTGCACACGTACATCTTATGTAATATGTACACATGTTGAAAGTTTGTAGGAAGGTTTTGTGGTCGTGATAATATTGATAATAGAGTAAATACCTACAATCTACATGTATTAAAATGGAGAGAGGTAGACATTTAGTGACTTTACTGTCTTATTGTCACAAGAAACGAAGAAAAAACGAGAGGGAACAGATGAGAAAGAGTACAGAATATATTGGATATGTGGTGGAATAAGTAAAAGAAGTCTAAGGAGATGAAAAAAAGGAAGGAAGACTAAAAAGTAAAAAGTAGGAGACGAAGATGAAGAAGAATAAGAAGTTTGCCAAGACGTAAAAAGGTTTAGAAAACCCTCATTAATAAGAATAATTCCATTTGACGCAAAGATATTTCTCATTTCGTACGTCTTTTTCACTCTACTTGTTCACTTCTCTCCTCATTCGGCATCTCTTGAAGCTTCATCAGTTCATCACACTAGATAGATGATCACTATGATAGAAACACACATTGCAACTTATCAAACCTTTCTCGCTCCTTTTATCTCTCTCTGTTTTTTTACATAGACTCACTCTTCTCCTTGCTCCTCACATGTACTCACAAATATATACATGTTCATATGCATATCTATCTGTCTATCTATCTATCTATCTATCTAGCTCTTCGGACTAAACCAAAGCTCGAAATTTGTCAAAACTCAAAACTCAAAACGTAAGGCACACAATGCTCAATCCAACTTGAGCTGCTTTTTTTATTTGTATCTGTCTCTCATTCTCGCCTTTCCCTCACCCCATGAGCGTTACCTATGAGTTTTTACGTGGTTCATCGTCATTTGAAACTTATACATATTACATTATGTGTATAAATATAAGAGCAAGGCACAAAAATCTAACCGTACTTTGTGTGAGTATTGAGTATACGGGAGTGTTTACGCTTGTAGTAGTTTTTAGTGGTTCAACTAGCAGACAAGGATTCATAGAGTTGTTATAATTTGTAATATAACTAATGATGATAATAATAGTAATGGGTTGCCACGCAGGCATGGCCTCTTCACTTTTTAAAACAGCATGGCAATCCTTTATTTTTACAAGGAATATTTCAACCATACTAATATCAGAAAAAGTTCCTCAAACCAAAGGCTGCCTTTATCCCTCATATTATCCATTTCTCTTTCTTTAGATAGACACACAACATTTATATGCACACACTATAAACGTTTGTTTATGTAATATATAATGGATTCGTATGTGTGGAATATACATATATATGTCTGCAGACTTCATACACTGGTTGTCTGTAGTGTGTAGTCTGTACATCAATATTTCTCCAAGCAATCCAAACGCATGTTGAATGCTGAAACTATAATAGACTCTTCATAGTCTAAACAAGGAACAGCTCTCCAAATTCACTTTGACCATTACAAATGAGTTGAAATGAACATATTATAAATACGGAATATATCAGACTTTTTTACATCTCTCCCTACTCTCACACATTCATAGAACATATAGTAAAGATGCTGTGTATTAGATAGAAGATGAATGTGTATACGAATTCATGTAAACACATCTCATCAATAAATCTGAGTACTACTAGCTAGCTAGCTAGTAGTAGTTAAAAGATTCGACCTCATCAAATTTGTACAGCTCAACTATGGTCTATTTCAGCATTTATTATTTCCATCTATCATCATAATCATCATTATTATTCTTTTGGAAAGATAATATTACTGAGTGAGTGAGTGAGTGTATGAAGAGGAGAATAGAATAAAAACGTAAAATTTGAATGTTGTTAGTCTATGGACTATAGAGTATGGACTATGGATATTTTAAACAATGTTTTTAAAGTACGCAGAGTTGAATCGACTTGAGTCTTGAGTCGAGTCGAGTTGAGTTTGGGGTTGAGTAAAGACGAGAAAAAGGTAGAAGGCGAAGGATTGAACACAAAAATTATCATGTTAAAAAAAGAATATACTACTTAATATTACATGTTAAATGGTATAAAATTTCATGTACAGTGTACGTTGTACAGTCTTCTATGTATAATGTAGAGAATTCTGTATATTGAATGTTCCATGTAAAAATGTAATGGTCGTAGTCTGATTGAGAATTTGGATTTGAAGGGAATTTTTAACTTAACCCTTTCACTTCTACACTTTTAGCAAGTCATTCAATTTTTTACTCTCCTCTTCCATGTTTGGTCAGATCTTCTTCCCTCGTCGGTTTTCAGAGTCTGAGTTGTCTCTTTTTTCCCTCTCCCTCAATCCTCTATCCATCCATCGTTTTTTCATTTCATTTCATTCTTTCTTTCTCTCCCTTTACCTATCTATCTATCCATCCATCCATCTATCCATCCATTCTTTTCAAAATCTCAAAATACATGAGTTATAATATGCGTCTGTCTCTTTTATATACGTATTTTTCTATCCCTTATTAATATTCACCTTGGGATTTTTATGTACAAAAACTGACTTGAAAGATACTTATGTGTATATATAAGCAAAGGACAAACTATAAGATACAAGATACAAGATGAAGACGAGAAAACCATTTTATACTGAGGACTGTTGTCATGATCATTGTCATAATGCTCAAATCTCAACTGTTCAAATGTCTCGCGACTAGAGTGACTAAAGTCTAAAGACTCTAGACTCTAGAATCAAGACTCGAGACAAAATGATTATATAAACATACCGCTATAAGCTTTTCTTTATGAATAAGGACATTTCCTATTCCTATTTCCTATGTTTTTTTACAGGTACAGTAAACATGAAATGCACTTCATACAAAAAATAAAATATACCAAATTATGTTCTTTTTCTGTTCCCTATACATGAAAAGAATCAAGGAAAAATCATACTGAAATCATGTCTATTGAGTGAAAAATAGACATGTATTGTATTTTGTACTCATGATATAGACGAAAAAATCTAGCCGTGTCTTGAGTCTTGATATTGTAAATCATGGATAAAAAAGATTGATGAAATTGATAGGAATGAGAATAGAAATGTAGATTTACATGATGTAAAAACTAAAAACGAGCTAAGCTTGAACGCATGAAATATGGTACCAAAAGTGCTGATGATGATATACAATCATATCTATCTATTATCTATATGATAGTTGGTAGTTGATAGTAAATAAATAAAAATTTCTTACCTTGTCGAAGATTTTCAGCGATTCCATATAGTCCTAATAATTCTTTCATAGTAGACTGGGCAAAATCTGTGAGAACATTTCCTCCAACGGCCATTGGCATCCCTTGATGATTACTCGTATTGCTACTGCTCGTACTACTAATCATTAGTTCATTGGAACGATCTTCGAAGAACTCCTCGGCATGAGAACTATTGTGTCGTGAGTTAGATAAACTGAGGTCCATAGCCGCTGGGGCGAAAACAAAACTATTCCCCAAGTGAGGACTTTGTGAAGAAGATGAGTTATTATTATTACTATTCCCTATACTATTGTTATTGTGGTTTATACTAAGTAGTGGATTTATCAAGGACTCAGGTTTTGTCCATGGTTTTGAATCTGTAAAGTATGGATATACAAAAATAGCAATAATATGATAAGAATATGGAATATGTGATATGGAATGGATACATTTAAATTACAAAAATATAAAATGTTCACGGTATGGAGTATTTCATTTCATTTTTATAGATCATATGAAAAGATAGATACACAAAATCTTTTTCTACTACAGATTTAGAAAAAGAGTATGAAAATGTGGATAAAAAATGATGGAAAAAAAGGTAATCTCTTTCTCTCTCCAAAAGTGTAAAAGTTGTTACGGAGTAAAAACTTTTTTAGAGTATTATGTTATGATTTTTTTTTTCATTACCGTTTTGAACCTCACTTAAATCTAGTGGTCTGTCTCGGTCTGCATTATCTCGTGAATCTCCATCTCGGTCGACACAATCGACTTCCATGTCATTGTCATTGTCATTCTCATCTTCTTCATCGTCGTCGTCATCCTCGTCGTCGGCATTTGGTATGCGAATGTTATTGTTATTACTACTGGGACTATTATTGTTATTATTATTGTGCTTTTTATGATGATGATTGAGACGATTTCTTTGCGACGCAGCGTTATTATCATCCTCTTCGTCAGAACCCGCGTACTCCATTATGTTACGCGGCATGAAATTCTTCCTTTTATTCTTCCTCGAAGAAGAAGAAGTCTCTTTAGACTGAGTGGCGGAAAGGTCCATTTCACTGAAATAAACATTATTATTTTGTATAAAATTTTGTTTGCGTAACACATGACTTTTAATATTTTATACGCAAGTTTAATTTTTGTCATTCTGGTTGGAAATTTTCCCTGTCAAAAATACAGATACAGTTTCACAGTGAATTAAATTTTGATAGAAAAAATAAATAAACAGCGATTATAAATTATGCCCTTACCTGGCACTACAGCTCGTGTTGTCATCGTCAGATAAATTATTTTCAGCATCTGGAACGGAACATCCTATAAAATTCATCCCAAACATTCATTTTATATTCATTTAGCAATTACTCAATTATCAATTATCAAGAGGTCATGAAGGTTATCATAAATAGTAGTTGGGGTCATAATGCGTATGAATAGTAAATAGTAAATAACTAATATAAATGGACATTTTTATACATTTTCCTAATTGAAATTACACTACTACATAATAATAATACATAATATTTTTTAATAATAAATCTACCAAAGACTTTTTTTACTATGTATGGCTAAAAGTTACAAGTTCAAACAACTATTAGGTATTAGGTGTTAGCTTGAAATTATTAAGTGAGTAAGTTGCATGCAAATAATTATGCACATTGATATGCATACATCAAACATGTATATACTAGTAGAAAGGAATGAGACTAAAAATACAAAGTATTTTACAATTTACAATTTACGAGTCTGATAGCTCATCTTAATCTTTTGTTCTTCAGATGAATACACAATACACAGAGGACACACGACACACGTACACATTCAAATTACATGGCTTGAACTTCGGGTTTGTAGAAAGTTGTAGTGTAGTGTATTGTGTATGGCATAGTGTGTATGGCATAGTGTGTATCACATTGACGTGTGTACTTCTTTTGTTTTGTGGCCTGTCTTCACAAATAAATAAATAATAAATACCAATCTTTCTCTTTGTGGTTGTATAGAGTAAATGGTGCACAAATTTCCAACAATAATGACATTCACAGTTCACAGTATTCAAGTATCCAAGCTTTGGCTTTGGCATTTTAATGCTTTGGATGAAGAACAGGAAGCAGCTAATAGAAAAAGAACTCACGCATACATTCTTACGTATTATATACCAACGTATGAGCTTCTCGGTTCTGTCTCTTTTCCTTTTCCTCTTAAAGAATCCATCCAATGTAACTACAATTCATCTGTGTACAGTGTACATAGCTGTATACTGTATATAATTCATTACAAAGACTACAAATATAAATATATGCGTATGCATAAGCAGGTACTTTTCTTTCCTCTGTACTTTGTACTATAGCACAATGCAATGCACACACACACAAACAAAATACATAGACATTATTATGTATACGTACATACACAATACATGTTCTGATGTGCACTTACAAAAAAGGTATAGGCACGCATAATGTAATAATGATGATGATAATAATAGTAGTAGTAATAGTACACGCGTCTATACGGCTAAAACATACCTACACTAATATACAAAGTGTGTAGCATATAATAGTAGTGGCGGCAAAGCACGTGCTTACCAATTTTTTTTGTCCGCATCCTCGGTGTTCACTCAGAACTCGTAAGCTCAACAACGATAATATAGTCATGTATACATGTACAAGTTTGATTTCATACTCCATACACAATGTATTATAGTATATGACTGGAAAATTGGAAGATCGGAAAAGCTGAATTGGTTGCGTTGGAAATATGCAAGAAACAGATATATCAATGTATAGTGTGTATATTAAAAAAATTCAGCTTTTCCGGTCTTCCAATTTTCCAGTCATATGTACTTACAACTTTTGAAGGATTATAATATTGTAGACAGTAGACATGGACACAATTATTGTTATTATGATGATGATTGCTTTCACTCGTTTCAAAACGTTTGATGCTCATTATCTACTTACTTTCTTTATAATTTTTCACTTTTCATTCATAATGTTATCAATCAAATGTGTATAAAAACGGTATAACAAAAACAAGAAACCGCAAAGTAACATTGCAATAATATTATCGCCTAAGTTCTTAAATAAAAAACGCATGGAGTTTTAAGTTTTAAGTAACTTGATAATTGAAAAGTAAAGTTAATTTATAGTGTGATCGTTGTGATTATTGATTAGTTTTTAGTTTTAGCGTTAGTTGTTAATTTATGGTACTTTTATATATATTATATAGTACTAAACATAGCAAAAATTTTACAATAAAAATAAAGTTAAATACTATTCAGGGGCTAAAATATTGATAGAAATCATGATAATAATAATCATAGGATAAAAAATGTAAATTACCTGACGGTGGAGTACCGGCACGCATGAAATACATGCCAGCAATGGTAGACATGGCTTAAGGCTGAAGCCACTGGGTTTTCGGAAGAGTTACCCCAGGTGCGGGTCCTCAATACCTCAATACGTCTATGTATAAATTATGGATATTGCTAAAACTGAACGCTTCAATTCATCCTTCAATGCATTCTGAAAAATCAATAGAAAAAAAGACATACTTTATAATCCAGCTATATATATACGAGATCCGAGATTCGAGATGAACAGGCATAGATAAAAGTAAATCATTTGAAAATCAGAATACATTAATAATTCTCATTCCTCTCTTTCTTCTTTGAGTAAAAATTCAAAATAGAATATTCATGAAAAGTATTAGTATTATTAATAATAATAATCATCGATGTGCATCTGTAATCTGTAGCTACTAGCTTTATGTACGTGTAGACTGCATTATGTGTCTATGAATACTGAAATTCTCAATATTCCGTGATTTAGTGTACAAATGCTGTATATTCACTATACACATGAGTTTAGCACAGTCACAGACATTTATTTATTGTTTATCTCATCTATGCATTTTACTTTTTACTGTATTATACTTGAAAGTCTGGAAAAGAAAAAGAGTTATACATTTAGTATGTATATGTATATGGATGCAGGGATGAAAACAAACTACGTGGCCGTCTATAACGCAAATAAAAATAAAAAGAAAGAAACCCCAACCAATAAAATTAAAATGTAAAAATAAAATATGAACACTAATGTAAATCTATGCAAATTTGACTTTTGTATGGAAAAAGTATAAAGCATGAGAACGTTCAGCGTTCAAGTACCATGTGCTGTATATTGTATGTACATATGTACATCGTATGTGTGTATTTGTGTCTGGGTCGTCTCTTCTTTCTTTCTTTCTTCCTCTCGCTCTCTCTCTCTCTTCCTACTTCCCGCATACAAAAACCGAAGGGATCCATTGATTAGCTTCACAATACAATCACATACGCTCATCGTTACTTTAAATTTTAGCTATTTTTATGACAATAGCTCCACGTTTTATGCAGTCACATCACACACACACACACACACACACACACACAAATACACACAAACAAACACACATACGTTCATTTATGTACCGTGTACTGCGTCCTATGTGCGTAGTATGGATGAGTACTCGTATGTAAATGTTCGGATAATAATATGCATAGACTCGAAACTTGTATAATACATAATAATAATAATATAGAAATATGGACCAAGTCTCTAAAACTCCTTGTCCAAGTTTGAAGCTGTCCACAATTTAAATATTTAGTGTTTAGTGTGAGGTACAAGGCAAATTGAAATGAGAAAGTCAGCCGGCTTTTTACGTCGTTTCCTCTACAAATGCATTAATCATAAATCATCAGTTTAAAATAATCAAAATGAGAAATGTTTTAAAAGGAGTAAAACTATCACATCGCATCGTATTTCTCTGTATTGTAAAATATTATGAATACAATAAGTAGAGAGGAGAGAATGGGCGATACATATGTAAATATATGTATGTATGCATTCGTCATATTAATCATATTTTACATTATTCAGAACATAATATTAAATGATTCTTTCACTTTATATCCTACATCACACACAAACACACACCGGAGCTTCAAATTCAAAACAATCACCATTTCATTTTATTTTTCCAGCACATGTACACTTTATTATTGGCTCCATGAACACAACACAACAGACAAACAGACAGTGAATGAGAGGGAGACTGTGCACTGTGTGCATGCAAAACGTGGAATGGTGTAAAAGGCAGATGTATGTGAACCAGTCTAGAGTTTAGAAGCTAGAAGCTAGAGTTCATCCACACACAACAACAATAATAATCATCATCATAATGTATTCCGAATTCAACTTTTCCGACAAATATACATAAATGCATCCACTCTTTGAAAATAAATGAAGAGAGGGAAACTTTTCATGGAAAAACTCAAACAATTCCAGTTTGAGAAATTACAACACAATAAAAAAAATATAATATAAAATATAAATAGTTGGATTGGATTGGGTCGGAAGACAGGAGATTTTTCTCTGTAGCATAATTTATAAATTAAAATTATTTCAATTCTTTCATGTGTGCATGCTTATGCTAGTGTATTGTTGGTTGTTTGTAATACGAATAATTCTTCTCGATTCTCAATACTCAATATCCACGATATTATTCATATGCACTTCTCTCCCGCCTGTTTAACTGTCGATCCATCTAGCTGTCTATGTATTTGATGCGTGTGAGTTCCATCTATATAAAATAGTTTGATGATAATGATAACGAAAAATCTGAACTTGAATTAGAACCCAAATCAGAATCAGAATCAACTACACACATAAAACACACAACGTGAATACATATACGATATACGTACAAACTACAAACACTTGTGCGTCTTCAGTCTTCTGTCTTTCAATGATATTGAATTTGGCCTTTCAAAAAAATTGAAATTCCATATGTTCTGTGAATTAATGGAAAAACGGAATAAATGGATTCTCAACTACCACTCTTTTTTTTCTCCTTTTTTAAACTTTTAATGAGGCTGCTGGATTTGAATTTGGATCTGGAACTGGAGCTCACACACACACTCTTTATGTGTGTATACACCATTCCTCCATTTTCATTACTCATGTTTTTATCCATGTCATATGCATAACTTTTTCAAAAAAAAAACAGATAGAATACATTATGAACACTCACACTAGACACTAGACACTAGACTCTAGAAACTAGAGTATGGATAAAAGTGAAAAATGTAATAAATAACGTAATAATAAAAATCTTACAGGAAGCATGCTTTACATTTTACATGTGTGCATATTGCATATCAAGAGTGAGTTGAAACGGCGGTTTTCCGAATGTTAAAATTACAATGGGGACCAATTTCTATAAGTAAATATATGCATGATTCGGAGAAAAAAAATGAGATCTAGTAAATGTATTCAACCAGACCAGTAGAGAGTAGTGAGTCCAATATCCAATATACATTGAAAAATGTCCATATTTGTTTTGATTACGTAAATACACTTTTAAGTTTAAAAAAGTGTGTTCAACCAAGTACAAAGAATGAATTTTACATTGAAAAGTGAACGACAAGTTTTCCCCCGTTATATACGCTATACATTCTACATGCACTCATACGACAGACACTAGACACTATTACCATTACGACTCTTGGTTTTGTTGACGATATAGGATATACATATAATAATGTTTGTGTAATATGGTGCATCTCTTGCATATTGCATATTTGTACATATTTATATTATAGAGTTTTATTTATTCATAGTTTTGTGTCAGGGGAGAGCGATTGGTAGTGAAACGTATTGGTCGTTCGTTGATGGTTGTTCTGTAGGAGACAGAACGACAGATGAATCATTTGCATAATCATAAAAAGGGGTGAAAAATCATCTATCATTTATTTATGTTCTTCTTGTCTCTCCTAGTCTACAGTACTGGCACTGGCTCTGGTTCTAGCTTTGCTGTAGCTGCGTGAGTGCGTTTTAATGCATGTATCCTACAATATGCAATGCGTGTACACTGTACATTGTAAAGTGTGTACATTGTACATTGATCTGACTATGTGTATTTTCTGGGAGAGATTCACTTTTCTAGCCCTAAAACTTTACATTAATTTTATTGTGGCATTCCAGCTATTGCTGTATATAGAATATAGAAAGCGTGATGAATGTTCCGATTAACAATTCATATATATAATTCATAAGTGTGATCAATGTAATTCACAGAAGCAGTGTAGTATTTTTTATGTCATTTATATACAGAAACATCAAACTTATAGTACACACATCATGTGTATCACGTACCATTTACGTTGTCGAATCCATATATGAAAATTCGATTGGAGAAATGGAAACAAGGAAAAATCGGATAGGGCAGAAAAAGAGAAGAAGAAAAAAGTAGACACATTCACAGGTTTTGGACACTGACTCCAACAAGAGTCAGAGTCAGTCCAGGTCCAAATTCAAAACCAAATCGTCATGCAAATGAACCATTTCAGTGATTAAATTGGATGTTAGAGATTTTTTTTTCATTTTGTTGAAAAGATTTTATCATTATCCTTTTTCCATTTCCAGTTCCAAGTAACTTGCACATCATACATTCTGCTTTATTTGTCCCAACCCGGACATCAGTTTAACTACAACTGCATAAACCAGATACATACAATTTTTTAACATGTTGATTCCAACTCAGACCATTCCAGATCGAATATTACATAAAAAGACTACACGCGTGTAGACTGAACATTGAACATGCATTGATGTGAATACTTGTTGGTTTAGTTTAGTTTGATTGATAAACCGTCAAAGACTATGGTAGACTGACTGGCCATCACTGACTGATATGATAAATAGAGAAAAAACTGATGGACGAGGTACATTTTATATACGCAATGATTGTTTAGTTTTTAGTTTGTTTATAAGTTATTAAATTTAAGCAACATGGTTGTTTGTCTTCAATCACTTCGGCAATCTTTTTGATGGGGAGACAAAGAAAAATACCGTTTGATTTCTATTTCTGTTTTGAGAAATAGGGACTCTCCGGGTATATTTGATTTAATTCTAGATTCTAGCAAGTCAAAGTGTCAAAGTGTGAGAACCAAGAAATGATTGTTTTGTTATTTTTTGCTCAGCTTTTCAAAATGATGCTGCTAAAATATACATAACTTTCGTTTAACTATTAAGAGGTTTTAAATTGTTATGATTTAACTTGCCCCAACAGACGCTAATTCGAATCCCGTTAAGAACGTTTTTTTCTTCCTCGTTGCCTTTATGTTTTATTTTTTATCTACAAGTTTTCCTCCTTAGAAAGAAAAAGGAGCTTTCCGATATTATGAATGAAAAGGTAAAGAAGAGAACTGTTTGAGATGTACCAATTAAGAATGTACATGAAATAAAAAAAACAACAAATAGTTGATAAACAGAGGGACATGCTGTTGTACATGGCCAAACTTGGGAATTACCAATAATTTACTTGTTACATATTTTATCACTATTAATAGGACTCGCCTTTATCAAGAATGAAGCTGTCAATGTTAAATGTTAAACGTAAACAATTGCATAAAAAACTTCACAAGATTTCGTCTTGAGCGGAAGTTTTAATATCTTAAAAAATAATAAGTATTTAGTGATAAGATTCAAACAACTTTACACTGTATACAATCGGAATGAACCATGTATTTTGCAATAATAAGAAAACCAATCGGAAAATATGTTCATTAAGTAAAAGTTTACTCATGCTTGACAGTTACTGGTAACAATAATAGTGATAAAAGTAATAGTATTATTTATGCTCTAAACAGCTCAGTTTTAAGTTTCCAATGAATAAACTGTTCAGCCGTTTAGTTTATATTTATTGCTACTGGCGAGACCACAAATCACGAAATTTTTTTGTCGCATGTTCTACCCTTTGTGAATCTGTCTATTTCATTCGTTCTGCTTCTCTCTCTCTCTCTCTCTTTCTCCTTCTATATCTCTCACACTCATTCTCTCTTTAGCATGTAAAGTAGATACAGTATCATGTTACGTATTTATTTACTTAAAGTCAACCTACTCAATTTTGCTCGTACAAATGTACAAATGTACAATTGCCATCCACATTCTACATTCTACATACTTTATTCTTTATTATTGCATAAAACATAAAAACGTTCACTTTGTTTCTATCTTAATCTTGTTGTACATATAATTTGAACCTCCAGTAATTTTCAATCTTCTAAATACAGATAGAAAAACTGAAACGATGAAAATTCGTTTATGATACTTTAAAATGAAATGGCAACAAAATGTATAGATAACATTACGTCACATGGTGAATGGTGACATGAGTAGAAAGTAGAAATTTAAACCTTAAACCTTTATAGCTAATGAATGCATTAAGGATTAACGATCTCCATGTATTCAGTATTCACAATGATACAAGTAATGACTCAAGGCTCAATACTCAAGACTTGTAGAAAAATCCAGCTTGAACTTTTCATGTAACATTTAATTGAGTAGAGACAAAGAGACAAAATAAATTAAATATTATACTCAATACTCAATACTCCATGATGATAAAACTGAAATAATAACATCCTACAAAATCGACGGATATGAGTCACACAACTGAGTTAAATTACATGTTTATGAGAAAGAAAGGATAAAAGAGAGAAAGAAATAGACAGGGCAATAACACATAGAACAAGTTATATCATAATCTCAAAATACTATAACAATTATTTCAAAATCCTCTAAACCTTTACTCTCTGAACCTACACTCATCTCTCGCCACCCAAATATAAACAAATAATATTGATTTAAAAACTACATGCTATACTTGTCATTTTCCCGAGATGACTTGTTGAACAAAATGGAGCGGTCAAAGTACCAAATACAAATTGTGGAAGTTACAAAACTTGGAATTGAACCTAAAGCTTCGTATTTTTTTTAGCGGAGTAGAGAAAATGGAATTGTTTTTTCTATACGTATCCTAATTGTTTGCCTCCATTTTGATGGGAGGAAAATTTGCTGAGTGAACATTCACCGCCTTCAACAACAGTCAACACATTATACAACATTGAAAACGAAAAAATAAACAAATTTTGCTTCTCCGCTTTATATAAGATAAATCAGTTTCATGTAACTCAAGTACCAATCTGGAATCTAAATAAATAATAAGTACTTTTATTTACACTGTCCCATCATATTTTGAAATTTTTTAACCGTTTCCCTATAAATTTTATTAAGAAGAAAACATGGAAAACACTGGTTCCTTTACAAATCCTTGATAGTTCATGTGGATCATATTCTATTCAATTACCAAATATTTACTTTGTAATACAGCAATTCCTTTGTGCCGTCAAATACCAAAAACAGCACACAACACACAGCATACGCCGCGTTATGTTTATGCCATGTAACACACACACACACATTATATAAATGCTTATCGTCTCTACAAAGAATTATTATTATTAATTATTTCTATCTGTTATTGAGAAAGATAAAGTAATAATTCTTGGATATTCCAACATGTCCATTGTCACGATTCCCTATTACCTATTACCAAACAGAACAGTTCTTCATCAGTAAAGTAAATAAACAACTCCACACGCGCTTATACAGCAATGTTCTTCAGATTTGTTTTTTCATTCTACTTTTGCACTTCAACTAGCATTTATGTACATAATACAGAGTATAGAATAACATCTACATTAATAATAATACATATAATAACTACCGATGAGAAGGTAATTCGCGATTTGCACAAAAAAAATATCCATCAACATCATCCAAAATAATTTTTAGATATTTACAAGTAATACAGAAAATCATTCGACTAAAACGAGATGTGATGTAAGGTACAAGATACATTGTATGCCACACGCGTCAAGAAGAAAAAGGAAAAAAAAACATGATTCTTAATCAAGTCCCTTTTCAAATATTGTAACGCAAGAGAACTTAGAGGTTAGAAGTTTTTATGTACCTTGCTCCAGCTTTACTTCCTGTTTATATACTACGTAGTATAAAATGTATACTAAATGCAAGACTGGAACGTCAAGTGTCCACATTCCCTTCTCATTTCTTCATTTGATATCTACTTTCCTTTCTTTCCTTTACCGACCAAGTGCAAATGAAGGAACAAGATACATGTTCATATTTACTTGAAACTCAAAATCTGTTTAATAATATTATACGATTCCCAGTTACATACAGAACAAGACTGGGTAATCTCTATCGGTGAGTATAAAGCTGGGAATGATAATAATATTAAGAGTAAAGGTGGGATAAACCGTTTGTAACTAGCATATAGGTGAAGAAGTGCGTGGTAATGTACGGATTGTAGATTGTATGCCCGTGTGTGTGTGTTTGTGTGTGAATGTGAGACACCTCCCAAGAATAACATGAGATAAGATTGCTTATACTTCTTGATATTTTTCCGTTGCTTATTTTTAGTTTTTAAAAATCTCTATCGACTACTACTATGAGCCAACATCCCAAAATTTTCCTTGTCATTGATGAATTGTCTTTTGTTTCTTTCAGTGTTCTTTTTTCTCTATTTTCTCACTCTCTTTCTGCCTCTCCACCTCTCGAGATCCATCTTTTTTTCTTAGATGGAAAGATGGACTTGGCATTGAGTCAAAATTGACGAGAACGGCAAAACCTTTATAGTTTATGTACCATCCTTCTTTTCATCTTTTCAGTGGAAATGCCAAAAAAACTACTTCTACTTGTTTTTCCTTGGATCTTTTTAAAAAAGCCAACTTTACTTTACCCATTCACTTTTGAATAATACTCACTACTGTCTAAAATTCTATTCTTTACTCACTCTCATCTCATCTCATCTCATCTCGAGTCATCTCATCTCACTTCATCTCATAACTCAACTAAAGTCACACAAAAAAACATATTCTTTTTATACAGAGGATTCTGTTTTGTGTACAAAATATCTATGTAGGAATGACATGAAATGTCTTATGTCTTATCTCTCCCATTTTACAAAAGTTATAATAAAAGAGCAAAAAAGAATAACAAATCTAACAAATCCTACAAATGCATACAATTATACATATACTTTATATTTTCCTACAGTAATGCTCATGCTATTGCTAATAATAATAATAATAATGATAGTACTTGTGTGTTTATCAACAGTTTGACTTATGCAATATGTGTACATATTGTGGCCTGGTCCTAATGTTTATTGTGTACAGTATACAGTACTCATCTCATAATATGATGTACTCATTAAACAGCCTCATTACGTTCTCCACGTTTTCTTTCCATACGCAAGAACGCCAGAGAGCCAGAGAATTTTGCCATGCTTCCACATTTCGTAACACTTACTGCGATACAATTACTTACCGACTGACCAACCATCTTCTATTTGCATCTATATATCTACTTAAATTCGTATATTTCATATTATATTCTCCTCACTCCTCATGGTTCAATAATCTCTCAAATACATAATATTACAACATTGAGGATAACAATAATACTGTCCTCTTCTAAGAGATCACCACACTCTAGTCAAATTAGTAAATTTAAATCTACAATCTACACAGGAATATTAAGAGCATGTTCAATGTTTAATGTTCATCTTTTTTATCAATTTATACATGAAACATGGAGCACGGAACACCATGCTTATGTATTGTGTATCTTCATGGGCAGGAATGAAGATAAAGAGAAGATGAAAAGAGTTTAGCATTAATGGCGATCAGGATAATTTGAATAGTTTATAGTTTATACAGCTTTAATATATACTATATATGTGGAAAAAAAGCACTTAGGACGTAGTAATCACAAGCTTGATGTGTAGTATGTAGTTTGTGAGCGGTTCATCATTTCCTTAAATGGCAATTTCAATTTTCATTATGTATTGTTGTTGTTCCTGCAGATGTTACAGTTTTGCGCAGCTCTCTCTGAAACTCTCTCTTTCTCTGCATCAATGTAATATCATACAACAAATTTGACTGGAATTGCTTAAAACTGCTTCAATAGATGAGCAGAGCAGAGAAGAGCAGAGCACAGTAGAGTTCAGTTCAGTACAGTTAAGCAAAACATAGCTGAGCTCGTATCTCATTCTCCCTGTCTTTCTCGTCGGTATTGAAAATGATTAGGAAGTCGTAATAATTTCCTTTTTAAGAGAGTTTACACTTGAGCAAAAACATGAATGAATGAATGAATGACCAGATAGAGGGATAGATGGATGGATGGACGGACGGATTGAAACTTTGCTGAATTGTCTGTATGTATGTAAAGTTATAATACTGAATTCTAAACTCTCCATATTATAAATATATGTAGCGAGTAAGCTTGCTGAAATAAAAAGAATGAATTGCTCTCCTTTTCGACAGCTCAAAGCTCAAAGTATAATCGTTAATATATGGATGAAATGGAGAATGGAGAATATGAGATTGAACGAGCTTTGAATAAAATTATATCATTATTACATGATTTTAAACTCCTGCTACAGAATGCGCCTGAGTCCTTGCATGTATAAAGTATAAAATCATTACTATTATTATTATTATTATCAGAATTATTATGTGCATTTATATTGGATCTAACTCTGTTTATTTTTTTTACAATGCAGATTTTCATTCCCATGCTATTCCCAGTTGGTCGATTACTGTAGATTTGAAACTAGAGACTAGAGACTCTAAACTGGAGACTCGAGACTCGAGTTAAAATCAGATGATCAAAAAGATGAAGATGAGGAGGATGTGAAAATTTAGAATTTTTCCTGTTGTCTGCAAGTGTACATGAATTTGAGTTCTGTGTGGATGTATGTGTGTGTGGAAGTACCATCAAAGCTTACATACATGGTATTTGTGAGCATTCGTACACATTTCTGTTCCATGTCTTTCTTTCCTTGTTTCTTACTCTGTGATATGTTGCATGTTGCATGAATGGGACAGAAAAGTCAAATGTTATTCATTCTCAATGCTCAATGCTCAATGTTTTATGTAGGCCTATAGTTGATCCACTTCTGTTCTGTAAATATGCGAGTAAGTATTTGAGGAAAGAAGAAGAAGAACGCCGGCGTTTCCAGATGAATAATATCTAAAATCGTCCTCACTGACATTTCATTATCGCAGCTGGCTTGACTCCTCTTTTTATACATTTTCTTCCATGATCTAACAAGTCAGTACATGCTACATGCTATCTACCTACTTACCTAGCTAGCAAGCTATCTATCTATCTTACTATCTTACTATCTTACTATCTATCTATCGAGGCAGAGAGTGAGAGAAGTAGAGCTATCTGCATAGTTGCATTTACATTTACATTTTGGGTATACCAAAACCAGTCTTCCTTTCTTTCCCTATTACTCTTATTACGAGCACCGTTACAATTACTATTATTACTGTACTCACCATTTTACTCCTACCTCCGTTTCAATTTCAACAGAAAAAACTTAAACGCAAAACACAGTATATACTACATACAGAATACAGACAGACAGGCAAGAGTAGGATGAGAAAAAGAAAGAAAAAGTGTCTCAATACTCTCTACTTACTCACTGTACATTTTTTAGCTTGTTGCTTCTTGGATTCCACAAGAAAGTACACAAAGAGACAGAAAGACAGGAGGAGAAAGGAAAAAGAAAGAAAATGGATGGTGGAAAAAAGAAATGTAGGGAAAAAATTACCGGAAGCGGCATAAAATAAAGAAATACAGAAACGGTGACGGAGACACAGAAATCCAAAAGTATCATACAATATACAATACTCAATGGAAAAGGAAGATGAAGAGGAGGAGGATGGTAGAGAAAAAGATCCTAGTTTTGCATCAGAGCATCAAGCATCAAGAAAGTAAATAAGTAAGTACAGGCTATTCCTTTTGCATGGCATGATGTACAGAATAGAGAAACACATCATTAAGCTAACATTATGCATTACCATTAGTTGGAAAAATGTGCTTTAGTCAAGATTACACGTTGAAAGATATTTTGGCACAATTTTCGCAATTTTAACGAGAATTTTTTACCTCGTTTTTATCACAGACAACGCCATTCCTACACTACACTGAGCTACACTATACTAAACTAAACTATTTGAGTCAATATTGTACATTCTACATTTAAAATTTAACATTCTGCTTCGCCTGTTCCTAAAATTATAATACATGCACAAGTGTACAGCGTGCAGTGTACATGTAGAATAGAGACGTACATCGTGCATACACTCACATTTGTATTCTTATTTGTGCATATTTATCTAGGGAAACCCAAAATATGCCATAAAACCTCTTTTTTCCCTTCTCTCCCTCACTCATTCCTGTCACTTGCAATGATAATGCCAATCGGAGAATTTTGTCAACATAATGAAAAGCGTTTGTATTTGCACTTAAAAGCTGAAACAGAGATTACAATTACACTGCATTTTTATGCCAAGCCCAAAGATGGAGAAGAGGAAGGAGAAGATGAAAAAGACGAAGAAAAACAAGTAGAAGGAGATGGTGTGGGAGATTGGGATGTTCGTCTCTAGTCTCTACAGTCTACATTCACAGTCATTCCCCATTATACACATTACACATTCAAATTTCAAATGTACACAAAAACCGTGTGTAAACTGAAACTCGCGGGGCATTATTTTCCAACAGATCCCCATTTAAAGCTTCTCTTGTATAAAAAGGTAGTCAATCTTGTCTCTTTCTTGCAAATTTAAAAGAGGAAAAACCAAAACGACACAGACGAAGACGACTAAAACGAAGGAAAAGAAAAAGAAACACCAAAGAAACAAGATGAATTGAATGCCAGAGAAAGGTAAAAACTAAGATTTCTGGTAGGATGTTGATGAGATGAAGATAAAAAAAGAGTCGTTTCAGTGCGAAGAAACACACACGTCGACTCATTAAATCCAGACAAAGAATTGGCTCTGTGCGGTTGCGACTGAGGCAGTCACCGGAAAACCGGAATGCTTAGATAGATTCGCTTGAATTTCATGCGTTTGCACCTTCAATCCTCCTGTTCAATGTACAGTGTAGAGCCATAACTACCACCAGCACTACTGGTCTTAGTTCCCAACCATTTATGCATAGTATACGTGCGTATACAACATGTGCCCACTCTTTCTCTCTCTACAGTTGTCTTTGCATGTACTGGGTACAAACAGGAGTTTAATGCATAAATATTCACAAGTTTAATATAATCACAGAGACAACATTAAACATACACTTTGTACTTTGTATCATATCCATTTATTTACATACTTATAAAAACTCATTTGGACAGTTTCAGCTCTCATCTGTCGTCAATGAAGTGAATGTTGCATGTACAATGTACAAGATACAAGTTGATAGAATAGGATATGAAATGATACGATAAGACACGACATGTGCCTACTCACTCTTACACACACGTAAGTGTACATGTATTCATATATTTTCATTAACCTCCTCCACTTTTCCACTTTGCCGTAAGTTCTATATTTACAACATTTTTGTTTTTCTGTCTTATTTCCCGACCAAGCCTGTCTTGCTTTTTTCCCTGGTTTCCAACTATCTGTGAAAATAAATGTGCAATCTGGAGGAAACATACTCTTGACTCTTGACACGTAAGAAAGTACAGTACACAGTAGGCAATTGCACATGAATCCTTCCTCTTCCTCTATATTTCCCTGGTGCTGTGAAGCTGATACATGTTTGTCGGTATGTCTTTAATGGGCACTCGAGAGTAAATAAACCTTCATGTTTACTCCACATCAATTCAATGACTTGAATGAATGGATGGATACATAATACACATGCACTGTATACATGTATAAAATTTACCTCCTTCTCTAATTCCATCCTATTCGATATTTGATGGTCGTAAGCTGTAGGTTGTAAGTGCTACTGTAAATTTTGCAAATTTTTTGAGGAAAAAAAACCACAACAACAACCCGAAAAATTCCAATGCATCGAGCATCAAGTGGATTTGGATTTGGAAATGAGAATTGAGAATTGAGATGGGAATTGAACCATCGTAATTAAAGTTGAACACGAGGGAAATTTACGACTTTTAATTCTCTGATAAGAGAATTTTACCGCATCTTCTTCAGTTCTTCTCTACATTCTTTTATACTTTTCATGTCCTTTTTTTTGCTAACAGACACTGATATTTCATGTAGGTTTGTTACTTCTAATCACATACAAAATTGGGATTTCCTTTTTCTGTCTTTCTTTCTCTCAACGATCCAATAATTTATTAAGCTTTTGTAGGAATAAACACTCTATTTATTTTATTGAACTTCTCTGGTTACTGAAATAATAATAGGGGTATAATACGTACGTAATGGAAGTAGTGAAAACTAGAGAAAAACAGACTCGCATTTCACAATGGGAGTGAAAAATGTAATTTTAACTTAAAATTATCCACTACTATACGTATTCTCTTCATTCCTTTGATTTTCAATCTGTATCTCTCGTTTTGTCTCTTGTCTTGTTGCGTCGTGTCTCCTGTACATATAAAATAAGAACATTTGGAGTTTGTAGTTTGGAGTATTATGGGTAATATTTGACAATTGTCTATATTGTCTATACAATCTCTTATTCGAGATTCTTTTCAGAGAGTTGAATGAGGAAGCTGACTGAAATTTATTCGTTCAACTTGACAAGAATAGATAATGTGTTTTTTTAAATTTATGAGCCTTTAAGTTTTATTTATTTATGTATTTGTCTTTTCCCTACATTATACATTATACATGTGCAATGGGCATGCATACATACATACATTTGCAACTCTTGCACTCTGCTGTCTCATCCACTGAGACTTGAAACAGAAAAAGTACAATACAAAGTACACGGTCATAAGTACAAAAATATGTACACTTTGTATACATGTTTGACTGAACTGAACTAGAAAGTTAATGTAAGCACAAACTGAAAAATTACGCACAGGTAAAGATTTTACAAATTTATGAGTGCAAAATGTCCCACATGTACATAACATGTATTGAGCATTGAATACTGAATACTTACGGCGACTAAAGTCTAAAGTCATGCAGACACAAATAATACATATTTGAGACGTTTTTTTTGTTTTTCTGCAAATATCAGTAATTTTATGCCATATTTCACGTGCAACGAGTCATCATCATCATCATCATCATCTCTCTTTCTATCGCTTTCTGAACAATCAAGAAAAAGTTCACTCAAAACTGAACGCTAAAATATATGCAGGCACATGTACATTGTACAATGTAGGTACATCTGCAGGAGAAGGAAAGAGTTTGCAAAGTTAGTGTCAGAACAAGTAGGCATAAAAATGATAAAGATGATGAAAAATCACATAAGGAAAAAGGAGAATTGCTAGTAATGATCAGGATTACAATGTTGATGATGAGTGTGACTGCCATGAGTGTGAAACATTGCACATAAATAAAGATTCAATAGTTGTGTGGAAATTTGAGGAGAGCAATTTCGTTTTCGTATTTTTTGGATTGCTGTTCCTCTTCAGTTTTAAACACTCTAAACTCTGAATAAATAGAAATGATTCAAAATATTTCAAAGGAATATCAAGAAGAACAAGAACAAGAAGCAAAATCAGAATAAAAGGAGAAGAAACCAAGTACAGTAGAAAAAGATGATGATGAAGAGAACGTTTTCAGAATACACATGGTATTAAATGAGCTTTGTGTTTGTCCTTCCAAAATGGGATGTAAAAGCGTAGTTGTAGTTGTAGTCATAGTTCAAATGTCTCAAGTATTATGTGCTTTTGTGTGTGTGTGTTTGAGAGTGTATCATTCCACTTATCATGAATGCATTATGCACAATGTATAATATTCTCACATTATATATAATATGTGGAAAAACAAAGTAAAAACCAGATTGAACACACGTAAAAATCACTATTCATGTATGCCAATGACCAAAACGAAACAAAAAGCCTGAATTGGACTTCATGTATTGTAGAATTGAGTATTGTGTACTGTGATTACATATTCATGATTTTCATGTTTGTCTCGCTTTTAGCTCTTTTCTATTCCAGAGTGTGAAAAAATCATAAGATTTCCATAATATTATTATGTATGTAGATAAATATCACCTTCCTTTTCGTACCAAAAAAAACTCTGTACTGTATTTCCCCCAATGACTTTTGTAACTTCTTTTTCTAGATCCTACTCGGATTTTTTATAATTATTTTAACTATAATATATTTGTATTTACACATCATAAACTTGCAACTTCCAAATGGTATTATATATTATTATATCTTTGAGGTTTCAGGAAAAAGTCTCATACACACGATAATATAAAATATAAAACTTTATATTCTTAATAGTATTTCCCTTTCAAAAAAATTATTCAATCAACTGCATGTAGGCTTCCTTACAGCTTACAAACTACAAACAAGCCTGATACATGACATGTGTATTGTGTACCCACACAAGCACAAACACACAGACATCAACTTTCCCCCTCAAATTCTATAAAACATGTTGTATTTTGTGTAACAAAGCTCGTAAGTACACACCATATCTAACGTTAACGAAACACACGAATTTTGAATGACATTATGCACAAGCATAATCATTTCACTGACGAGGCTTCAATTCACTTATGCTCTTTTTTTCCTATGGAAAGCTCAGAAACATTGAACATGGAAGATAAAAAAGTCAAAAGTGTACTATGGCATGCATAAAGTAGGTAAAAATTCCTTTAACGATGAGCAATACAATATTCAATGCAGTGCAATTCAAATGACACAAGTGGAGTAACTGCAGAACAATACAAAACACAAAGTACACTAGACACAAGACAGAAACCGGCAAAGGAATGAACACGAGATGAAGAAAAACGTGAAATAGAGAAAGAAAGAAAGAATAGGGATTAGAAACTAGAAGCGAAGGAAGCAAAGAAAAACAGGGATAGAGAAGATGAAGAGAGAAACATTAGAAAAAAGCAAACTTTTTTAATTTTGGCAATGAATCAAATACGTTTTTGAAATGAGGTGGAATGTACATTGTCGGTAGAAAATTATGCCCAAGTTTCACATTAGAATTTTATTGAAATTCCAAATTCCAACTGGATTTCCGGTACATTTTAATTTAAAACCATTTTCTCAACGCAAGATAACAGCCAACAAGTAAAAACAGTGACAGTGGTATACAATATACAATTCTTTCTGTTTTTTCTTCTCTTCTCTCTTTTTCTTGGTCGTTATTTATTTGTATATTTACTTTCCATGGTATTTGTAATATGCGTGTAGTTTCAGCCCCTTTAATTTCAATTCTTCAATTCGATTCCATTATCCGAAACATCTAACCCCTCTTTTTTCCATATGAATGCATACCGATGCGGATACGGATATTTTGAGAGAACAGGGGAAACATAGAAACCTACATTACAATTATTTCTCTACTTCATTATTTTCCCTACACATTATAAAACAGAGATATAGAGGGAGATCACTTGATAATAATAAATTTCTTTACTCTTATACATGACTGTTCCTGTCACCATATGATGAGCATCATCATCATTTGCATTTAGTATTAAAATTATAAATGATCCCATTCCGTAGAATTATTTTTTGAGTAGAAAAACCCTGGTAAGATGCAAAATATCACTAGGCTTTTGTCCTGAAAATATGTGTATAATAGATGCATTTGTAAATGTGCATTTGTGTCTGGCTTCGAGCCTTGAGTATTGAGGCTTGTGTCTTGACTAGAGCTTGCACGAGAAATATGTATTACAATGGTTTCTTATGGACGAGATTTCGAGATCTCGGCGAGACGAGAACCATAAGAAACCATTGAAATACATATTTCTCGATGCAAGCTCTAGTCTTGACTCATTACTATACGAGGAAACACTATTTTTTGTACTTGAGGAAATTCTTCACGCTCCCAACAAACAAAACAACAACAAGGAAAATAGGAGGAAACAAGACAAAAACAGTACATAAGAAAATGAAACAGAGACGAGACGGTTTTTAATTTCCTGTTTTAAGGAAGAAGACTTGGAAGTGAGTTAGTGTGTGTGTGTGTGTGTGTGCTTGTTGTGTGTATGGAACAAGTAATGTGTATGTAGAAAGCAAAAGAGGACAGAAAAAAGTGGATGAAAAACTCACATTTACGGTTACAAAGAGTTACAGTTCACACAACCATGTATGCCTGTGTACACTGTACAAAGTACAAGTTGTACGTACAAGGTATCCAAGTCCAAAAATGTTATTACAACTACTAAATACAGCAGGCTTCATTGCTTCAAAATGCAGGAGGAAAGAGAAGGAGAAGGAACAGCAAGAGCAACAATGGGATAAATGTGTAATGTGTATGCATTTCCCTACTTCCATCCTCGTACAATGTACACACACACACACACAGTCACTCACTACTTAATACTACAAAAGTTGACTCACACTCTGGAAGAGACAATAAACATCTGTTGTACACGAACAAATACATAAGTATAATATATAATAGGTAGTTGTATTTTGTATTGTATATTGTGTATTGTAGTGTGTGTGTGCATGTAGATTGTACATTGTACAAGTCTGCTAGTTCCTACCTATCCTTATGTAATATAATGTAATGTAACGCAGGGAAATGTAACTCAACTCAACTCAACGTTACGTAACAGCAACTGTGCTTTCTTCCTTCACTCTCAATTTTTTTATTAGTATTCATTTACAAAAACTTGAGCTGAGCTGAGCTGAGTCGTGTTAAGTTTGAGCTAATTCCAAGTTCAAGAGGGAAAAATACATGGACTTTGATAGTTTTCAGAGTTTTTGTCTTACAACTGGAAAACACTCCCAAAAACTCTCTCAAATTAATGGACCAACGGCCTGTTCTCTTAGTGTCAGTAGTGGCATTAGTAATCGTAGTAGTTTCCCTACTTGCTTACTTTTACTTTATACTGACTTAATCTCATCTCATATAATGTAATATCATACCATATCATAACAGAACATATACAGTTGGAACAACAGAAGGAGCAAAAAAAATCTATTGTATTAGTTACTTCTGACTGTGAGTATTAATTTTTCCCTCACTGGTACTTTGTTCTATAATCCTGAGTTGTGGACGGTAGTAATTTCATATGGACAAAATTTCCATGGTTATCCACATAAATGTAATCCACTGCAGGCAATTCCAGTTCATGTATCCATCTACGTTCTGTATTCTGTATATCTATCTAAAAAAATTATCTACGGCTCACTAGATTTTATACGTGTTTTCCATCCGTACATAAACATAAACACACACATGTGAATAATGTTACTCGCCAATGTTACAACTTGAAACAATCCATGGATAAATAGTCATAAAAATACAAATACAAATAATAATAACAAAATACCAGATTATCTGCGTCCACTTACATGATACATGTGATACACAAGATACTAGATACTAGATACTGCATATAGATAATTGACAGGGGAACAACTTAGAATTTAGATTCATAGTTCATAGTTATTCCCAATATCTGTACGCTGTACTCTGTTCTCCCTCATTTTTTTGTTTCAGCACTAAAATCTGTCTACATAATAGATCTATGTGAACTCTGTGTACTCACAACATCCATAAAATAGTTAAGATGTGAAATGTGAAATCGTATAAAGTTAACACTCACACAGATCAGACATCATGATACAAACAATCAACTTTTCTTTAGATTCTGTCTGTAGTTTGTACAAATTTTATTTTCTATAATATATTTTTTTTTGCTCTTTACTGGACTCTGGACTGTACTCTGAGAAAAGTTGGGAATGGAAAACCGAGAAAATATGATGAAGTGGATAATACAATAACTCCAAGAAGAATTTTTTTTCTCCGTTTTGGTCTTAACTTTACCCACATAAATTTGTTTTGCTTTTCTTTTAATCTTATTTCTGTCTTGTCCCTTCATTTCGTTTTCCTTTTGTTCCTCCACTAATAATAAATATTTTTGTTCTTTTCAAATCTCAAGTATGTGAGTCTAATATAATAAATGATACATACACTTGTGTCTAAAAGTTCAGCTCACCGTCCTCTGGCCGAAAGAGAGAGAGATATTAATGAAAAAACGTGGTTTCAATCGTAAAGTATAAAAAATGCCAGAAGATACAAAATCCTGAAAATGTAATACTGGAATGGAAATGAAAGTATCATTACTCGAGACTTGAGACTCGAGACTCAAGAGTTGAATCTGGAGAGGAACTGAGCGTAAAAGAACAGTAGAGTATCGAGTAGTTACTACTTGCTACGTGAGTGTAAAAGTCAATGCATTACACATAATATTGTAATGTAGACAGGAACGTATCTAAATTTTCTTTTCCTTCAGAGTTTACTTTTTCTCTATTCTGTCTTTCTTTCATTCTATCTATCTTTCTAGCTAGCTCATAAACCTGGTCATATAAGTGTATATTTATATGGTATTTTCTACGGTGGTGTAAGAAGAATACCAAGAGATTAACCGTCCTCGTCTCTTGTGTCTCTGCCTCTGTCTCATCCTCATTCTACTCTACTCTACACTCTACAGTATACAGTGTCTTGGTGTTTAGTGTGTCAGTTTTTGCGTTGAAATTAAAGAAGTAAATATTTTGGAAAGGAATGAGAGAGGTGCAGGGAGCAGGGACAGAGATAGAGTGAGAGTATATTATATTATTATATGATATTATAATGTCCGTAATATAAGGTAGCTTTTTAAAAAGACTCCATCCAATGAATCCAAAGTCAAATAAGTAAAAGTAACAGAGAACTGTAAGAGCGAGACTTTGTACGGTGTTGGTTTGGTTTGGTTTGGCTTGGTTCAGGTAAAGGTAGGAACAAAAAGGTAAAAAAAAATTAGGGGGCCAAACCAGTTTTCCTTAAAACTCCTCAATTTGTATGCTTTTTGAGTTGATTTGCTCTTCTACTTCACTTGAACATAAATGTCTTATCTGTATACATACAACGAGCAACAAGCACACATGACACACAATAACCTTTTTTATTGCAACTTAGACTGCCACACAGTACTAATACTCATCAGGAGACAGACATGATATTATGTATGATATTATGTATTATGTACTTGTCTGTCTGTCCGTCTGATAAATGAATGCACATACAGCATACATATCTACACATAAACCCAAGTATCTATTACACAATTTATAGACTCAACAATTTTATTCATTTCCCATTTCAACAAAAGATCCCTATCCAGATTCATCATCATGTGCACTTGAGAACAGTAACAACAAAAGAGGCAAAAAAGGAGAAAATTCCCTCACATACAAAATACAAATACACATCTACGTGGTAATCGGTAATCAGCATGTGTATAGTGTATAAAGTATAATGTAAAAGTACGTGAGTGAGTGAATAAGTACATATACTCGTATCTAGTATCTAGTATTTCATAACTCAGTGGGTATTTGAAAAGTGAAATGGTGTGTAAAATACAGTATTGGCATAATTAGCCATGTCATAAGTAATGAAGATTTTTTGACAGATATGAACTCTTCATATTAAAAATATTAAATATTATGTACACCCTAAATGTTGTCCACTCATATCAAATCTATCATACTATTTTACATATAATATACTCTCATCTTCATTCTTCACTACCCATTTCCATAATATGATTTCTATTACCACACCACGACTGCATTAAATTGCACTGTACGTTGCAAATGGTGAAACCAGAGAAGCATTTCCTTCTGTTTTCTGTTTCTCTTTCTGTTTTACCAGTACTAGTGATAATTTTAAGAGACTGCAGAAAGTCAGAAAAAAATGGAATGAATGAGAGCCACAGGAAATAAAAGAATGAGAAATTCTAATATTCTAATATTCCAACTAATACCAAGATGAGATAGATGGAATATCGAAAAAATAAAAAAGAACTATAAGAAGAAGAAACAGCCAAAAGGAACTCTTACCGTCCATCATAATAATTATACAAGGCATTTCCACGAATTTTCTGCCATTAATGGCCTAGTTTTTTTTCTCCTTTTTATTCCATTGAAATTGAATTATCATAAAATATTAAACACAACTGGATTTTCTTAGTGCTTTGAGAGAAGAAACCTCCTTTTTGAACGTAGAGTCCGAGGACTTGACTATGCTCTTTACGGTAATTACTTATTCATTATAATATTGAGTGTTTGTGTCTGAAAGCAAGTGACTGTGAGTATTCTCGAGTATTTCGTATTTCGTATTCTGTACGGTGTATCGAGTATGGTGTATGGCCAAGTTTGTAGATATCATGAGAACAGTTGGCATTTAACATAACACATAACATGTACAATGTACAATTTACAAGTGAGAATGAACGAGTTACAAAGTTATGAACAAGTGAATCTTTTCCGATTTTCTCTTAGGCCTAATGTAATGCAAAGGATAACGTAAGTGTATAATGTGTATGATGTGTGTACATATTATGTTTGAAAAACTTCAACTCTAAACTCTGCAACTAACAAACACATCATCATTGAAATTTCTGTATTCTGTATTTTGAACTTGACTAGCTGTACTGCTGCTGTAAAGATTTGGTATTGAAAGGGAAAAAAATATATTAATCTACATACACTTGAAGATACTCTCACATAATATTATACTACTTACTCATGCTTGGGCTTATGCTGATGCTTGGGCTTATATACTTGAGTATGTTATACTATGTTATCACAATGAAGACAAGTTTAAACTATAAACAATTTCCACAATGTGTGTTCATCCAGACCCTTTAAACTTCACAGCTACCCAGGAGCAGTAATAATTTAAAATTTCTTATACTTACATATAGTTGGCTTATGTATAATGGATATGAGCTGCCAATCCAATCCAATCCAACCCAATACACATACTTATTTATCGACCGACGACTCAAACTTTTTTCCCTGATTATGATGTTCTCAACACGTGTCTCTAATCCTCAACTTTACCATTTTTCGCTCATATACTAATAATAATATTATTATGTAAAATGCATAAATTTCACTACACTCTACACTGTAGAGTCTACAGCCTATATAGTGTTTATTGAGTTACATCTGATGAATTATAGAAACATGTTTGATGAGACAGAACATGATAAGCACTACGCATGTACATAATATATGACTACATATTTTTATGCGTAAAGCGTAAACCCAACTCATGAAAAAAAACTTCCTAGAAAATCCAACCACTAAAGAAATTCTCAAATATATGATAAAATGTAAAATGTGCTAGATTTATTTAGTTTGAGGGTTTCAAAAATCAAAAACCCAAAACATGGCATTCCAGAGGGAAAATGAAAGCCTTAATTATTATCCATCAAATAATTTGTACATTAATATCGAGTTTGGAAACTCCTAATTGTACAATATCAGCTACACATAGTTGTTGTGTAGTTGTTCAGCTGAGACGAAGATAGAGAGAGAGAGAAAAAAAGAGAAGCCATAGGTAAAATAAATAATTATATCGGATTCTCAGGGAAAACACTGGTAATCAAGTCTACTTTTGTTTATACACATGAACAAGTTACATCCTTTGAAATTTTGTACCAAATACCCGCTAGGAACTTTGTACCAATACTTGTGGAAATTCATGTGTACGTTGCACATTGTACACTGCACACATAAAATTTATTACACGCACAAAGACAGCGGCTTAAATTGAAATAACTATGTATAATGTATAATAACGAGGGAAAAATATTGAGGTATAAACAACCCAAAAATATATCCATGTATTGTAATATCTTGTATCTACGCTTTGGAAAAATCCATCATGTTATCCATACACACATAAGCTAATGATATCTGTATCTCATTTGTTTTGATTTGATTTGCTTCCTCCTCAAACGTGTTTATCCTTATTTTAAAATGTCAAAATCCAAAAATCTTGTTAAAATCCACCTTTCAATAATAATAATAACAATCATAACATGATATTAGATATTATAGGTACACAGTACACAGTTAATCATATACTAACAAAAATTTTGTTGTAAATAATTTACTATTTCTCAAGTATACAAAAAATGGAATAAATATGAATCAAGTTTTATAGAAAAAATTTCCAAGTATTGACTGTGTATAAATATGAGAATTTTGTAATCAATAATATATTATGGTACATAATAAATAATACAATTAATGACTTTATAAATGTAGATAACGTGTTTGCTTGTTTGCTAGTTTTCTTGGTTGGAGGATTCGTGGAAATGCATATTTTTTTAGCACTCCTATTCAGTTCGTACATATCATATCATCGTACCGTGCGTATCATGTGTCAATGTCCCAACTGTTTACACACTAAAGCTCTAAACAAGAAGAATTGAGATGTTCAATGTACAAGTACGAGAATGAGTATAAGTATAATATTATGAGTACGTATTAATGATTAAACTTCACATTTGATAGAGCTTTTAATAATTTCTTGCTCAATGCTGAGTTACTTACTTCATTTTGTTATGGATTGTGGACAAATCTCTTTGGATTCACACGAAATACTCTTTACTGGATACTCGATACTCGATCGATCAAAGAAGGAAAAAAAAAACTTAAAACCTTAAAAGAGGTTTTTTCCACTTATTATTTATTCATTTGTGCGTCTTGGCTTTGGCTTTTTGATATTTGGTACTAACATCAAAAGCAGTTCTCCCTCTCTCTCTCTTAGACTGTAACAAGCATAAACCAATAATAAATTAAAAGAAAATATCAAAAACTTTACAATTTATGCATATCATTTCCTCACTAAAGATCTCTCTCTCTTCGTCTCTAATGTGTAAAATATGAATACGAAATTGTATAAAAAGTCCATGTATTCTAATTTATAAAATATTGTACATGTACAATATAATTTTTTATATTTGCCGTTGAATGATCCAATATCCAATACAAGGGAATTGATTGTACATTGTACTTTGTACATATTTACATATTGGAATAAGTGATCGTTCTCAACGAGCAATGAAAAAAGGACAATATCAATTTTCTTCTTGTCAATGAAACAAAACTTGTACATTGTACAATGTACATGACATGCACGAAAATAAGCATACGTACATTCCTATAATACATTTTTGTGCATTCTTGTTCCTATTGAAATGTAAATATTTTCTGTCTCTCCTTCTCTCTCTCTATCTCTCGCTCTTTTCTTTCTTTTGCAGGCGTACATTTCACACATATAGCATAATATATAAAGTCAAGTCAAGTCAACGTATAAATTGTAATAAGTTGTTATTCATAGTCATTGTCCATTTCCTATTTACGAGCTCAAAAAATGTACCTACATGCACAACACAACACACAAACACATCAGTGCTGACATTGTATCCAATATCCTCTATATCCAATCATTTCATTCCATTCCATGCCATTGCAATCCCTTGCATTTCATTTCATATTGACTTTATTTTCTTTTATCCAAACAGAATTGTGTGAATGTGAATGTACTTGCTGTGTGCTAACGACGCAATTCTTTTTAGTTGATCAGAAATCAGAATAAAATTAATACATACTCACTCACTCATACAAGAATTTTATTCTACATTTTATGCATTTATAACTTGTCTTGTGATATTTTGATTTGCTGGGGTTTGGGTCTGATTTGACTTGACTTTTTTATACGTTTTTATATGAGGGCGAACTATAAATTATAATAAGCTGTGAAGAGTCAAGAAGCAGAGAGAATCCAGTTGATAACATTATTTACTTTATGCTAAACACATGTCTACCTATCTATCCCTAATACATACAAATACATGTACGTATTAAATATGTATGTTGCTTACACATGTACGCATGATTATTATAAATTATAATAAATGCGAGAAACATATATTAGTACATATAGGAGAATCAACTTTTCAAACGTAATTTTGTACATTGGTTTATTCCCAAAGGAAAAACGAGGTGAACAAAATTTGACTGAATTGAATTGATATAATTGCTCAGGAAAAAAAAAAGTTTCAGTCAGAAATGAGTGAGAAAGAAAAAAGATGTTTACACGTTCATTTATTCCAAGAGTAAAGAAACATATTGAAAGCCAAAAAAGGCGATCAAATTCTCCAATTTCTCCTTTTCGACACTTGAAAAATCTGCTTTTGATGAATTATCATGAGCAAGAGCAAGAGCAAGAGCAATAGAGCTAGAACATGATGAGAGTTGGTCTCGTACAACTTGTTCTAAATGCTCGCACTTATTCATACAGACAGATACACAATGTTCACTTCATATCTCAAATTATAGAAGCATCAGGCCACTTTTGTTCCCTCTCTCATTCTCTATTCTTTATACTTCTATAGTCTGTACTCTGTACTCTGTAAATTTATATGGACTACAGATCCGTATACAGACAGACGTCTACAGATATATCAGTAGTTTATGGCAATACATTGAAAATTATTATAACAAAAGAGTCAGTGATTCAAAAATCGAGCATCGAGTGCACTGTGACTAGTAAAAATTATTAAGAAAATGAAGCAGAATGCAGAAGCGAAAAATCAAAGTACAACTAGCTTTACATTTTATTCAGAATAAGAGAGAGAGAAAGAGATTCATTACATACAGACATTACGTACGTAGTTAGTGAACATATAACCGTGTATTACAATTTCAATCTATAACGAACGCATAAATCTATTCACTTCGAATATGCTATTGGCAAAAAGGGAGAAAAAAAAATACAGTATTCACTTTTGTATGGAAATACATACTGAGCGCACAGCAAACATACTGAAAGACAGGACGAGAGAGAAGCATCTTAAAGTATCAGCTTTTCAGCTACTGCCGGATAGCTGGACCAACGAGTTTTCTCGCATTTTTTATACACGGCTCCCCCGTCCTTCCATATTGATATATGAGTGCGAGTTTACCATGTAAGTCGTTTGACTTACATGTCATAAACTTTGTGGATAGACAAAATACAAAATACACATTTTACCTATTCCTCGTTATGATTACATTTTTAATTCGTTATTCCTTGGTTGGTTTGATGGTGTACATTGTACATAACTTGTAATACTTGTATATAGGCGTGCTTATTACAATGAATGAATTAGTTAGTTAGTTAGCTTGTATAGTTTGTACTTTGTGTAGGACATACACATTAAAGATTAAACATGTCGATATTCGATATTCGATATTTAAATGTAGAATGTAACATGTAGAAATTGTAGAATGAGCAAGCCTTTAGATATGAGTGGTTGAGCATACATATGTACAATGTCATTTTTATCTCTTTTACTGAAAAATATATTCTCCTTTATTGAATAGATTAGCAACATTAAAAACAATGTGGTTTTCCCCGTAATTTTACTACTTGTAACTAGGATTTTTCTACCAATCTTGATGAAATACAGTAGTATGGCTGCACTAAGTAACCACTAACGACTAAATGAGACTTTTTAACTTTTTAGCTGTAACCCTGTAATAGTGTGACCCTTTGTCAGTTTCCATTGTTTCCTCCTACCATTTATGAACTAAATGCTTTGGCTTTCTCGCATAAATAACATAAACTTTGAGAAAATTGGGCCACGATTGACTCTAACTCGAGTCTTGAGTCTCGAGTAGTACAATATACAGTACACTGTAAAACATGTACCAACTTCATGAGTACCATAATAATAAGAAATAAGAAGAATAATAATCTCCTTCTGTCTTTTTATTTTCCCCTCTATACGTCCATTCTCGATTCTCGATATCTTAACTCCTGCTCTAACTTATATAGCTGTAAAAATTATAACATTTTTTGATGATTTTACATCTTATGCCGTCAATTCATAATGATGATGATGAGATAGACCTTTATTTACCACGTATCCGTAATAACCAAACTACTACGTGTACAATGTACAATGTATAGTTGAAAAGGTATAAAGTATAAAGAAACCTAAGAGAAGCAGAAACCAAGTTTTATTCACATCATCATCATCATCTTGGTCTTCTTTCTACTTGATCCGACCCCAGTACTTAACTCAACACACACACATACATAATAATAAACATACACGTGAATACGAGTGGTACAGGGTATAAAGTTAAGATACATGAATCTATCCATAATACATACTAATAATCCCTTCCAATTTTCAATTTAATTCCAAGTTTCAACCACCACCCGCGTCGTAACGACCGAGAATGTCTGGTTTTTACAAAAATATTGATATTGATATCAAGATTCTATCTAGGGTTACCTACTCTTTACAAATTCCACTTTGACTGTATATTTTATTACTCTTGTATAGTTTATTCGCCGGCTCATGTATACATCTACAATCTACAGTCTACAAGTATTTTGCACATATTATACATGTTATTTTCCAATTCTCAATTCTCTCTCGAGTTGCACCCCCCTCTTTCTCTCTCCATCTAAAAGGTAAATACCTATGATATCATAGCTTGCTTTGGCTTGGACAACGTATAGTGAATATATTACGTACATATGGTCAAAAAAGTGTTGATTCAACTCTAACACTATAGCTTTCTTGCATCAACAATCAAAAATCATACACAGTACACAGTAGCCAAGAACAAAACCAATTTCAATGAGCAGATAGAAAGGCTGCAAGAGAAGAGAAGGATAGCCAACAAGTGTACATTCAACATGAAAAATGAGTTCTATTTGTTATGTTCATACCGTTCTCATCTCATTCTTATGAGCCCACTAATTCTCATATCTATGGAAAAAATCTTTGGACAAGACTTAACTATGCAATTGAAAATTATTGTCTGCTCTCTCCCTCTCACTCGCTCTCTCAATGTCTTGCTGTCTTCTTTCTCCGTATGCAAAGTCTACTAAATTTACTATAGAATACAAGATCGTGCATGTACTTCACACACTCACACACACATATGCCGATACGAATACAGTGTACATTGTACATACATGGATGGACATTTAACTATCAAGTATCCAAATCAACAGTACGAGTCCCAATCTGAGGCAAAAGACTAAAGATTGGACAAAACCAAAACCAATCTACTGAAATCAATGGTGTAGTGATCTACATGTAACATGCATGTCGATATCGATATAATACATAAATATGTAAATGTTGGACACTAGACACTAGAGACATATGTGTGTGTATAGATAGACAGACACGGGATAAAATGCGTAACGTAAATGTGTAGATAAAATACCTAACAATGAAGAGCGTAATGCACTGCATATTTATAAGCACATGTGGAAGCTCCACAATCTACAATCTACACTCACACACAGAGATACAGATACACACACAAGAAGAGAAGAATTAAATAGTCGTGAGTGTACGTTAACGTCATAGGTAATAACTTAAAGGGTTGTACTTGTAAACATTTTTTTGGGGGTAGTATAGTAAAACAAAACGTTGTGTAGTGTAGTGTACATGTTGAATCTTGCTCTTTGGTTCTTGGTCGATGTCTTACATATGAGGGGAAGAAGACCAAGACATTGTTAATTTTTCCAATCAGAAGAAAAATGATCAAAACTGGAAATGGCATGAGGTTTGAAAAAGCCGAACTTGGATTACAGGCAATTAACTGATTAGAATCAAACTCAAAAAGTGCTTAATAACAGTAAAATAAAATGATTACGTTGTAAATGTTCTTGGTGGCTATATTTTATACTGATCACTATAATGTGCCATAGAACTTGTACCTTGTCATGTATCATGTATAATGTATAGATATACCTGCATTCTATCACTGTGGATGCTGTTTACATATGTATACAATGTATACACTCTATACACATGGATGTGTATTAAAATTTACAATATCCATCAATGTACTCACAAGGGATACTCAATACTCAAGACTCAAGACTCACACAAGAGAGAAAGAGTAAATACAAAATGGATAGTTATTACATATACACAAATACAACCGACCTATAAACAAAAACAACCATCACCTTTATAGTATTTTTTTCTACCCATCTATTTATCTATCAATTGTTGAATTCCTCTATACCTACTACTATGCTATCAAAGTGAAGAGAGGATAAAGAGAAAAGTTCTATAATATACTATTATATTTATTTATGTAAGTTATTTTCACTCGTACTTGTGGTCTCTAACTTCTCTAAGTATCAAGTCTCGAGTCTCGACAGAGTTTTTTGAAATAAAAACCAAGAAGAAGTAGAATCAAGTTTTAGTTTTTGTTACAACATAATAATAATAATAGTAATAATACTATTACACTTGAATGGCAATTCTACATTCTACATGTACTGAACTACATATAGATTTTGGAGGATAAAATGAAAATACTTGATTCTTTACTTAGGATGGCGACGATTCCGTGTTTACATTTGTTTATTTTTTCTGTTACTATTCCATTATAAAAACACCCTGACTGGTGACTGGCTTTGCCTATATATTCTGTATACTGGACAGCCAATCATCATCATCCGTCGTCCATCGTCATTGAGAGGATGAGAATAGTGATAAAGATGATAGCATTGTGCATCATAAAAATCTCGTAGTTGGAAGGATTTTCAAATACCTTTGTCATTTGTGTTATGGTGGAATAAGTAGTTTGTAAGAGTGTAAAGAGTCTTCAATAAACTCAAATGGAACTGGATATACATTGAAAAAAAGGGGAACGCGTGTGTTTGTGTGTGTCCCAATAATAATAACAGTAATAATAGTGTAATAATGGTAAGTGTCCACATTTAATGTTAATTCTTACATGTAAATATATACATATTATAAAGAAATAAGTCTTGGTATTTAAACTCTTATTTAGCTTTATTTAGTTTTTTCAGTTTTTTCTTTCATTTCAAACTACCAAATTTTGGTCAAATGACAAAATAAGTCAGACCAGACTAAACCAGACTAGACTAGGCCAGACCATGTCGCATCAGACTTGACCAAATAGTGAGACTTTAAGTCTCCAAAAATTAGAATAAAAAAGCATATGTATGTACAATATACAGTTGAAGACTTGGCTGGAAAGGATTGGAATGAGAACAGGAGAGAATGAATAAGGAATAAGGAATCCTCCAGCTTTTCATGGTCAGTGGTGGTAAATTGTGACTAAGGATTAGACAATAGAAAGAGCAAGAAAAGAAGAACAAGTAAAAGAGGATGAGGAAGGAAAGAGGAAGACCAAGACCAAGAGGAAAAAATGGAGAGAAAGAGACACAAACTATTACATGGCTGTATGTTGTATCTCTGTAAATTTCATATAACCATGAAGAAATTGTATAACTAAAACAGACAGAGTTTAGTTTTGTATCTGCTCCTTCGTCCTCATTGGTCTTCTTTTTATTTTTCCTTTTCAACTTTTCTTTTGACTTTATATCTTGGTCTTTATTTCAAACTCTCCGTTTACTTAAGAAGAGTAGAGTCAGAGTGTTCGATTTCAAACTAAAATCCTACTTTTTATCGGCAGAAAATGTATAATATAATGTAATGTGCTTGAATAGTTTTCCCATTGTAGACATCGACAACGCCCTGCTCTAGTCAAACCAGTTTTTCATTCCGAAAGCTCAGCCAACGAGTGAAAAAAGTGTTTTTTCTGGCAAAATTGACAATTCGATAAATTTATTGTACAATTTATGTGGGCTGGTTTGGTTTCTATGTATTGCAACCTATTGTGTTCGTCCACTTTGTTTTCTATGTAGTTTCAAGTATACGAGTATACAAGCATACAAGTGAAGAGGTATTGTAAATTGTAATGCAATGCCGTATTATACTGATAAGTTCCTACATACAAACACATACACCAAATGTGCATGTACATAACTTATTACACCTTATAAACCTATAATATAGGAATACAAACAAACACACACTGATGCATACATATGTACGTATTTGAGAGTCTAGAGTGTAGATATACATTCTCAAAAATCACGCTCACGCTCAGAAAAACATATACATGTATATTTTTTGATAATTGTGAGCTTCTCAGATAGATGAGAAGAAGAAGGAGAACGAGGAAAAACATCGGATTTGGTGATATTTTACCAACAATTTATACTGGGAATAATTTCTAGAAATCTAGTGGAGCCCTAATTACTGTCTGACTGTCCAATCATTTTGGGAATTTTTAATAGTGGTCAGCCACTTATTCATCGCAATGGAAATCATACTGAGGCAGTTCAGGGCAGACATAACGTCAACCTGATGGTACATATTTTCTTGTTTTACAGCTCCTGCTCTTCTCGGCTTCTCTTTCTCTCTCCCTTTTTGTCTTCTTTTCATCTCATCTCACCTCTCTCTCTCTCTCTACCTCTCTTGCACTCATCTCTTTTTCTACCTTTATATAATTTTTTGATATTCTCTATTTCATCTCGTTGAAACTTTTAACTTAATCCAGTTTTGCATTTTTATATTTTCATCATTTATACGCACATGAAGGGAGAGATAGATAGATAGATAGAAGACAGAACCAGAGAAGAGAACAAAATAAAGTTGAAATGGAATGAATAGTGCACGTCCAACATTTTTCTCCTCATATTTTTATAATACTATATTATTATACACACTCTCTTTTCATGTGAAAACAAAACTTGATTCCGATTCCCTACGTATACATATTAATTTATCATGTACATTGTACATGCACACAAACACACATTGTACATCATTGTTCATTATTTTATGTATTTCACGTTGAATTTTGTGTTGAGCTTTACTTTTTATACATGAAATAACTCAATTCATTATATTTTATTGGATTTCTTTATGGAATTCCTTTTCTTTCTTTCTTTCTTTCTTTCGTCTCATTCTGTCATTTTTATATATTTTTCTTCCTTTCCTCCAATGTTCAAATTATGATGATGGTTCTCTATTGTTTGCATGTGTATCCTTTTACTTATTGACTCATAATACGTAGTAGTACTACGTAGTCTATGCATGTCATAATAATGTAGTTCACTGCTACGTTAGCACTTTCAACCCATCTACTTTATTTTACAATAACATGGTAACATTAATAAGTGTCATCATTATCTTTTTTGATGCTTATTGAGACAAAATTTTTACAGCTTATCGTCGATTAACTACATATTTTTCCGTAGATTCTTGATATGATCAAAAATGTAACAAAATATCTAGAACTTAGCATGCTCACTCTTCAATGTTCAACCAATAGATAGAACCAATAATTTTATTTATTCTTACATATTTCTTGATAACTGTAAACAAAAAGTCAAAAGCAGCAAATAAATCTTGACAATACATATTTGTCGATGACGACTCAATACTCGAGACTAGAGACTTTTGTACCATTAATAATTATCATTTCACTTGAATTTTGTACAAAATAATGTACATATTAATACTGATTTTGTACCATTATATATAGCTATATAGTATTCATTAAGGGTATTGTTGTATTCTAAATGTAGTGTGTTTTTGGCGCCTTCCTTGTCTATTTCATGTAAAACAATAAGCAAAGAAAATAAATAAATGAAAAGAGCAAATAGTGTTTCGCCAGTGCTCAAAAAAAGTTATTGATCGACCTGATTACAAACATTTTACTACATAATGATTCAAAATATTGTTCAAGTACTGAGCTGTATTATTTTGATTATCATTACGATTATTGCTAGTTTTACAATGGTTTATTTGCTTCCATCAAAAGAATGCCTATATCTATTGATGACAGTCATCAGCCTCGTTCGCAGATTTTAATCAACCAATAAATCAGAGTAATAATTAACATTATAATGCATTTGTACAAAAAACACAACATTACTATTGAAAAATTGATTATTGATTTGCATTGTACAAAAATCATAAAGACAAAAGAGAGATTGTCGGCTATACAAAGAAATGAATGAATTGAATAAAAAATATAATGAATTTCTAAATTCCTATGCTGTGATGGAAAATGGTAAACAGTCAACTTTAGAAAAATAAAAATGTGCATAACTACAAACTGAGATTTTTTTTAACGACTTTTGGTGACGAATCTGAACGTCAAAACTTCGGAAATAACTCCCTTCTACTATAATCTTTACCATAAATATATTATGTGTGTATTGTGTAGAAAGAGAGAGGAAGAGGGAGAGATGGCGAGAGAAAATTCTAAGTACAGCAAAAAAAAAAGAAACTTGCGTCATTCTATTTTTAATGAACTTTAACCGTTTTAATTATGTTGTATTTCCTATTGATCTTGTGTGTATATTGTGTATTGTAGATTACACAGAATTTAGAAATATTTGAGATGTATACATAAAAATAATATGTAGAAAAATACATGCACTAACACATTTCATGTTCACACATTTTTCATAACTTTTGTTCGTATCTATTATCTACATAATATTTTATACAGGGCTTTGTTTAATAAACATTGTGACTATAGTTGGTTTTGGTTCAAATCTAAATCTAAAAGTTGATAATTTAAGAATGGTTGGAATGGGCTGAGTGACCCTGTTTTTTGATAGAAAAATGTCTTTACTTGTTCAATTCTTTATATCATACAATATTATATTATACTATTTTATATTGAAAGTAAACTGAAAAGCAAGCAAACATTTTGAACATAAAAAAATAACTATGAACATTTAGTAAGAATGTAAAGTCCTTATCATAAGGCAACTAATAATTAAAACACTCATGAAATTTATTATTATTATGAATTTTTTTTCGCAAGCAATAGCTCTTTTATAAATACTATAAAATGTTTTTTATCACAACGATTTCCTTAATGGGTGAACTGGAGTTAAACTTAAGTTAAACTCTAGTCACGAATCCTCGTAAAAACCCTTAACAAATACCAATAGAATCGACAATAAAACTTTAAAATCCTTCGACAAAAATCTAAAAATATCTAATTCTCTACGCTGTTCCATATTTTTTTTGTGTAATATTTTTTCTTGCCACCCTCTCCATCTTTCTTACAATCTTTTCTCGTCATTCTTGCTCTCCTACTCATATCCATTGTACGTATAATATAATATAATATAATATAATATAATAATTCCATATAATTTGTTTCATAGAATAAATATAAAATATATTACAACTTTTTTTAGCATAATGTTCATAAGAATAATGTATGGTAAAATCCTGTACATTCATATCCATTCCATTTCCATTCTCACTTTGAACTATAATACAATGGAATTGCTTCATTTTTTCCACAAAATTTTATTACCTCGACGACTTTAACATGACTATAGGAAATATAGAGAGAAGAATTATTATTGCCAGCGGAATAGAGGCAGAGAGAGAAAAGTCGTTATTTATTTATTTCAACTCATATTATTTGCATAGTCAATAGAATTATGTACAAGTATTAAAAAAGTATATAAAGTCCTCAACGATAGATTTGAGAATCGAAACAACATATTGTTATTTCACAAAAAGGGTTGTAAAAGCCGTTTTGCTTTTTTGCAACTCTCAACTTCTTAAAAGTTTTCCGTTTTTAACTATTACATACCATTTTCACAAGCGTCCATTATTGATCATGGTTGAACATTGAACATTTAGAATTTAGTACACATGAATGTGCTTATTTGCTCAAGTATAGGAATTTGTTTGTTTGCAATTTCATTGGGGATAAGATTTCAGGTCCCGTGAACCTTCCTTTTCCTGAATGATATTTACTTGAAATTTTTACTCACACACATGAACATAGAACGTATAAACACATATGCTCAAAACTCAAACACTATACAATATACAATCTCCAGCCTTTTTACCAAGTTGATGAAGAAATGAAGAAGAAAAAGAAAAGGAAGAAGAAGAAGGATCCAAGATCTAAGGAAAAGGAAAAAGAGTAGGAAATAGAATTAAAATAAAGTGAAACGTGAGAAAAAGTCAGTGAGCCTTTTTTCAATAACTCAAGAGGTGTGAACGTGAACCGACCACGAAGCAATGACTTATCATCACACACACACATGAACTAAGGGTAACCATCACTCATGTCTCATGTCATACATACGTTTCCGATGTTCAACATGTGTACAAGGGAACATGTACACAACCAAAATACGAAATATAAACTACAATCTTGGTAATGAATAGATATATTTTTCAACAAAAGAATTTCTGAATGACAGTTTTATACATGTAAAAAATGTAATGGAGCAATATTTTTAAAAAATTTCTTTTTGTTTTAAAAAAAACTTGTGAAAAATTTTGTGTTTTAAATTAAAATTTCAAATTTTCAACTTTTTAAAAGTAATTTTAATTTTGAATTTGGTCTGAAACAATACTGATTCTGCTTTAAGGTACAAATCCCCATTGAAATACTTTACCAAACTCAAAACTCACATTTGTAACCGAGAGAGCAAGAACGGAAAGATAGAGAAAGAAATATCAGGAGTCAATCTCATTACACTGAATGTTGGTCTGAAGCACACTCTTTAGCGCCTGTCTTATCGTCAGCTAAGGCTATAAAGAAAAGTCTCACCGTATAATCACATGAGTACAGACAGTCCAACATACATAAATGTCAGTCACTTATTCTTGTCTCAAAACACCCGCACTCCATTCCTAAACATCTGACTATAAAATCCCGTCTTTCATTGCCAATATCATTTACAAATAATTTCCCTTGTGGCAAACTCACTCTTTAATACTTAATGTTACATACACACATAAACAAATACAAACACACACACACTCACTCACTCACTCACAAACTCACACATGTATCGTTGCTCGTGTTATGTACGTGTGTAGTCTCGTCATGTGTATACTCATTTAAGTCAGTGTCTAATTTATTCGTCATCTTATCTTATCCTCCAGATAACAAACTGGAAATCAATTTTATACTCTTGATTTTTCTTACACTTTAACCTTAACTTGTGAGCTTCATCTAAATCTCGAGTCTCAAGTCTCGAGGCTCAAGACATGCACATTTTTTCATCCTGTCTCACTTCTTCTCCTTTTTTCGAATGAGTGAGCCTGTTCAATTCTTTCTCTATTCTATATTCTATATAGACAGACATGAGACTTTGTTATTGCTGTCGTCGTCGTCCTCGTCGTTTACTGTGTACTGTGTACGAATGTCGATTGACTTGACGATCGTCTATAATCAGAATCTGGTTCTATGAATCTTTGATGAAATGAAACCTCACACACAAGGTGTAATACGGAAATATTGTTGAATACTACGATTTTAACACATAAATATTCTATTACTTGTTCTTTAGACATTCATTGCAAATTGTAGATTTCAACTACATATCGTTTTTACTACCGTATTATGTACACCGTTTTACAACGTTTCCATTTCTGTTGAATTACTTACAACATGTTGTAAATGGTAGATAAATCATTCACTTCTTTCGACTTGAGATTTCAAAGAGAAGAGAAGAGAAAAACGCCACAAGAGAAATAGAGAACAAATATTCATCATTGCTAATTTTATAGACCTTTTACTTGTAGGGGAAAAAACTACTCGAGACTCGAGAGTATAAAGAATAAAACAACTCTCTTTTACCATTTCAAAACTTTACAAACCACTACATTATTATGTATTATGGTTTGCAATTTACAATATTATCATTTCATTATTATTACTATTACATGTGTAATTCGCATTTCCATTTTGTTTAAAAAAACTTGGTTATAGAACCAGCATATTTTTGAATGCAAAATATTATTCCACTTGATTGAGAAGGAAAAAAAATTCAGAAATTCGTTGAGGGGTAATAAAAAGAAACATACATTTTTGGTTCAGAAAAACACCTGGGGTTTCAATTAATGATGCGGATCAAAGAACAAAAAAGACTGTGTGTCTGCTGTTTGTGTGTGAAATTTTTTTTTCTCCCCCTTTTGGCAAACTGGAACTGTAACGGAAGAAGGAAGGAAAGAGACAAATAACGAGCGGCGTCAGGTAGTAAAGTAATATGTATTCTATATTGTATTGTAAAATTGTGTGCACGAGAGAAAAATTGAAATAGAAACAGATCGACAGGAACAGAACACTCACTACGATCAACATTTGAATTCTGAATAATGAAATAAAATATCCATATCAGACTAAACTCTAAACACTAAACAGAGTAAAAAAATGGTAATTTTCACTCACATTTCCTGTTTCAATCAATAAAACTGGTAGTGGTAGAAGAAAATTTAACGTTGAGCGACGATTTATGTGTTCACGACATGGAGAAGGGGAAACTTTTTTCCAATTCAGTCACAGTTTTTTCCCTGGTTTCTTCTTCTCTATTACTTACACATAAAACAGTAATAATGAAATAATGTCCATATACATTTGTGAATGTATTGGTATTTCCAATGTTGAATTTTTGTGTATTATTCTTCTAATTTTTTTACACCAACTCAGATCCGTTTCAAATGAATAACTAGAACAGTATAATATGTTTGAGTCTAATACTGAACTTTAAAACAAACACTAGAGGAATATTCGATATCATAAATAATGCACTTGATTTAACATTGGAATTGAAACAATAATGATCAATAGCTTGGTACAAAAATTATTTATAAGAGAAAATAACTAAATATCAAATATCCAACGGTCAATTCCAAAAAACTGAAGGTGAAAACAGAAAAATTCACTGAGCACTTTTTCCACACACACTAATTTCCATGCATGTAAAATGTAAAGGTACTTTTCCACGTTCTTTCACTTGACAATTTTCCACTCCTTTCGTATCCGTGAGATAAAATGTTGTAATCATATATTATCCGTCGGTACAAGTTTGAGCCATTGTCAGTTTTCACTCACTCTAAAACTTTTTGGTTAAATCTAACTAGAATTATATAAGGCAAAATTTCAATCAGAAATTTGTCGGTTTTTTTAAAATTCTTTGTTTTTTTCACTTGATCAAATTCTGAATCCACAAGATGGACTTTAATTTAAAATTTTCAAAATTTAATTATTATTTATTATTATTATGCTAATTGTTTGTAGTTTGTAATGTATAATTATAGTTCACTCTTAAAACTTTCTTTTGTCATGAAGTGTATTGAACCTGGATGATAACTTTTGAACACAAAAATTTGAATCAATCCTCAATTATTAATTGTTAAGGCTGCATGAAGATTTGAATGTAAAAGTAACACAAAGTAAAGTAATTCCCATGTTCCGTCACAAAGGACTAGGAGTTTTCACAATTTTCACTTCACAACTTGATAAGTTTCATTTGCTGTTGTATAATATGTATTTAAGTAAACGTTTTCCACACAAAATACACGACAACAATGTCCACAAATTTTCTTGGTTGATCAATTTGTTATCATTAGTTTGCTTTCTTTATGGTTGCCGTTATGGTTTTCGTCAATATTTGGATATAATGTTTTATTGGATTTAAAACTAAAGGGGTTGATATAAAAAAACAGGGTAGCTCTTTTTTAATTCTTATTGGTGTTATAAATTATTATTGTCAATAATATGTTGGTACAGTAGTGATATTGGGGCAAAATGTTATTAAATGTAGATTTGTGTATCTTAGAATAATAATAGTTGTAGTAGTTGTAATAGTTATTATCATTGATAATTGTAATGATGATGATGATTTTTATTGACAAATGATGATGTGTCAATGGTTGGAAAAAATGTGATTTGTTTCATTTAATGTTGCACAATCACGCGTGTATTTAGTATTTAGATAAGGTTTAGGGTTTAAGGTTATAGTGTCTATATAGTGTACATATGATATGCAGAGGGCGGGGAGCCCGGACGGACAGTCTGCATCGGCAGTCTCTCAATGAAAACTAGGGAATGTTGAAATTTTTTGGGCAAGAATCGCTGCATCCAGCAGCAAAGTAGAGTTCCAAACATTGGAGTAGAGAGAGAACGGGAGTTGAGTTTGGGGACGTTCACGTAGAACCACAAGAGAACGCTTGTATGGAAAAGAGCATGTTCAAAAGGCCTTGCTTGCTTGTGCTTGTGTGTACGTCTATGTGTAAGTACATGCATTTGTGTGTAAAAGTAGAGGAACGAGCGTGTATATTTGCTGTGTGAGTGTCTGACTGTGTTTTCTAGTATATACAAAACTAACCCTTTTACCCCCTTTCTGGCAATTCTGTGCGATGGTTGGTCTAAGCCAGATTCTTGATTTCCACACATACACTCGAATACTCAAAGCCTATCGTCGGGCAGTCCCTTTTATTACCCATTATCTGTATTAACTCTGATGCTTGCTGCTTCCTTCATCCACAATCCACACACACACTCACTCTACACACAACTATTTACACATCCGTACGATAGAAAACTACAAGAAAAACTCAAATAACTATACATATAAAATCCAAAATTCCTCTCTCTCCCTCTCTCAATCTCATTGTCTCGCACATAGTCTCATTTTCTCTCTCAAAATTTTAAATGAGGGAAAAACTATAATATATTATAGGGATAAAATACTATACAAAACCTATTTCATTTTTTTGTACATTTCATAAACACTCCTTAACTTATTACGTCTAAAACTTTAAAAACTTAAAAAAACTCAGCAGAGGGACAGTGGAAAAAACTCATATCTCATGTATTCATAGTTTTTTTCCCACCTTTTACCTCATAATTTTCACATAACATGGCTCTTTATGCACATTTATCATCATTATTTCATTAAATATACATAAAAACAAACTACTAGCTACGGGCTACTGAATTGTTTTTGTATGTTATTTGTATATACATCTAAATCTAAGCTCTATATCATCATCATCATCAGCATCATTCTATCGAAACATAAAACATAAAACGCAAGAGCATATCTTGTAAAATTATCTTATTCTTCTTAAGATTTTTCTCCTTTTTTACAACAATAATAATAATAATAATAGTACACGTTACAAAAGGCAATAAGCAACCAACTATCATCATTTGAGCAAAAAAAGGAGAAGAGAGGGAGAACAAGAAGACGAAGGAGCAGAAGCATTGTCATTTCTTAGAAAATTAATATAACTATAAACTAACACTCTCGTCTGGCTTATGCTAGTACATGGTAGTATAGAATGTATATAGATATATAAAATATGATATAGAATAAGTAGAAAATCTTGCGCAGAAAATACTAAAGTACCCAAGAAAACCAAACCCCTCGTGTTTTTTTCCTCTCTCACTCTGCATCTTTCTGTGTTTCTTTCTTCTTCTCTACATTTTTTCCTCCTCATCACAAAAGAAAAAATTTTTGTTCGCCTATGGTTTTGGTACTATTATTAGTGCCTATTTGTATTTGCATCTCATTTCCATAGTCTCGTTTCTTTCTCTGTCTGCCTCTCCATCTCTCTGTCTCTCTCTCTTGCACATCTATCTATCTACACTGCGGTTCACTACGTTGAACAGAAAATGAAAAGGACCAGAAAGATTCATTTGCTAGATTACACACTAAACTCCACTACCTATTTTCTACCTATTTAGTATTATTTACCAAAGATTCATTTGTATACCCTTCACCCTTCTCTCTCTCTCTCTCTTGCTGTCCTGCCAATAGTATATGTAAAAAAATGAATTGAAATATTCATGTGATATGTACACAGAATGGAAGCATATGTGCCATCATTCTTCATCTTTGTTGTTGTGTGCTCATCTATAGATTATATATAGACATAGATGCATATACCTACACATGTACAGCATATCATGTGTGTATTATGAATTACAAGTAAGTATGCATGATACATGGACGATGGAAGAATTTGAAGTCATCTTTACTTGTCGTTCTGACAGACTAGTATACTCTTGTACACACGCATCCATATTTATATACTTTACACACACACACAACAGAATGTATGATATCTTTAAAGTAACGTGAACTTAAATGCATACAGATATTTGTATTTGTTTGCTAGTTTCTAGTGCTGTGAGGCTGAATTTGAATTCTATTATTATGTACAACTTATCGTCGGACTAATACGAAAAGATGAATAATTATGTAGAACAGCGGGAGAGCTTCGTCTTTCTCATGTGTATTTTTTGCCGTTTTCTTAGTCACCTGGTAATTATATTGTTCTTTTAGTTTCTAGAAAAGTTACTTTGAACCTACGCGAATAATTATCGTTTTTCAATGTCGGTCCGCCTCACCGAAAATAACACCCGCTGGACACTGCTTTACGCCAAAAAAGGTAAATTCATTTTAACTCATTAAAATGCCGGTAAACTGTTTTGTGATGTGCTCTCTATAGTCTCTATAGGCAATAGTGTATACTATATTATACTATATACTAGATACCATATGAAAATACTCTACACTTTTTGTTTACTGTGCTACGCAAATACTACACGATATTATAAAAAGTATATTTTATTTACAATTTGAGATAGTATATAGAGTATAGACAATAGGCACAAGCACAATTTCAGATCGTTGGTCGTTGATCGTTGTAAGATGTAGATCTAATGTGTCAATTTACTTTTCTCTATATTCTTCAATCTCCATAATTTATTTTTCCATCTGCAGCGAGAAGAATTTCAATTTTACATGATTATTCCTCGTATTAAAAATCTTTGTATCAATATTATTCTCCTATCGATTCTTAATTATTAGAAATATATAGATGGTAGGAAGCATTTCCAATGACTTTTATCAAGTATTAAGTGTTTTCTTAAACAGATATTACTTGATTTTTGTCATAGATTTTAATAGTTGTAACTGATGCGTGAACGTTAGTATCATATTTTCTTGCAAATCTCAATTAGATCAAATCCCTCTGAGAAAAGGAATTTTGAGAGACGAGTATTTGTCAGGATCATGTACAATTTAAATGCATGTAGTTGGTTCTAAAAGCCTTATCGTCAAATCGTAATTTGGGATTTCATTAGTTAAAGTTGTATTTAAAAAAACAATGGTAGAGAGAGGGAAAAGAACCTTTAAGTTTTGAATTAATGTAATTAGAGTGTAGAGATGTAAAGACGACAAAAATTCAATTTCAATGCAAGCATTTATTTACTTAAATGGTTTTCATGTCTCAAATTTGGTTTTAGTATTGTTTCAGTCACTTTTTCCTCTCTCTCTCCTTGACTCTCTTTTCTCACTAAATTGAGAATGTGTGCATGTAAGTAATACGTGTAATATGAAAAAGTCTTAATGGGGCATTACAAAGACAAGTCGACAACTTAACGTTTCAGATTGCGCACATTGAGGCGTATATTTTTGAGGGAATAACAGAACAAGACTCATATGGATTTGATTATAATAATTTCCATTAATTAAACTTCCTTTTTCTTGTGTGTGTGTGTATAGACACATGTGTGTATTTGTGTCTCTTGATGTACCTAATAGAAAACATATGAATTAAGCGATGAATCTGAACAGTGGTGAATGCTGGGAGCTGAATATGAATATAAATCTAAAATATAACACTTAATATCTAGTGTGAAAGTGTCCATGTCTCTCTCTCTCTCTGCCTGTGTACTTATGTGTAGTCAGGTGAAATGTGTTCGGTTGCCTTCAGGAGTTTTTTAAATTCCTCTCAATCGAATTGAAGAAATATAAAATGTAAAACTGCCTAAGATAGTTTTTCTTTTTGCCTCTGTGTCTTAAGTTTCTTTATATTTGAACAATATGTATATACCTCTATTTTGATGAAGGCAATAATATGAGTGAGAGAGAGACAGAGAGAGGGAGAATGAAATACAGAAAGAGATGAAGAAAAAGAAACAGAAACAGAGAGACCATCCCTATTCCAAATCCTACAAAGATACTGATCTGATGATTAATGATGATTCCTACACTGCTTTACATGAACTCATACACGTGCATACACATTAAAATTCCCAATATCATTGAGCCATGAATTTCTTATTCGCTTAGTTACTCTCTAATACAATTTACAATTTCTGTTCCCCATAGGCTTCTCTCTAAGTCTCTATACTAGATACTAGATACCAGATACTTCTATAGAGATACATTAAATGATGGTGATCGTCATCATATATACACAATCGTAAGACATTAACTATAACATGTATCATTCACTCTTTCAATCTTTTGTATGCCAATAAATGTGTACATACCTGAAATGTACACATATGGAAAATATCTATGAAATATCGTTTTGTTACAATCAGAAAAATTATTCCTGTCAAATAAGGCTACTCTTTTTTTCACATTACTGTGTATTTTCTTCTCTTCTACTTTAAAACCTCAACTTCTTTCTTTCTATCCATCTATATATCTATCTATCCATCTATAATATAGATTCTATATCTATCTACATGCTTGACAAGTCTTCCATTCGCATATAACAACCAACATCTATGTGTATGCTTGTGCATTGTGCATTATGAATCTGTCAAGTGTACAGGAAAATGAATCATAATCAAAAAAGTTCAAAAATAGACACATTAACGTTGTTGCCGAAAGAATCCTCATGTATGTATGCTAATGCGCATGAAAGACGAAGAATCCAAATGATTTCGAACATGTTACGACGCATAAAATAAATTAAATTATTACTTACTGATTCACGATATTTTCTTGTAACTCCTCAAAAACACCAAGAGATTTCATCGGGGGAACGGACATCCACACGGACGACCACTTCCAAAACAGAGATGAATATCAACCTGCAACAAAATAGCAATAAAATAAAAATAACTTGTAGATTTTAGGTTATTTGGTTACGCATGGGAGATTGATCAATAAAAATTTCCTCAACATTTGATTCAAGATTCAATATCGATGTGATGACTCAGTTTGCACAACGTATGATTCTCCATAATACATAAAAACATTAAAACCATATGTAACATTCGCATACCAAATGAAGTGTCATATGTTTTCTCTCGAACTAAACATTTATAATCTTTACATTCGATAAATAGTATCTTTCAAAACAAAACAGAGGGCTGAGGACTTTGTTCGGCAAGGGCGATTGGCAAAGAATATTTAATCCTAAGGCAAAAAGTAAAAGCATGCTTAGTGTTCAAATGAAAATGCACCCTCTTATCAATTTATCAATTTTAAAGATGTACGGGATTTGTGTAAACTTTCTCTAATTGAACTGCGAAGTTTTCAAAGGACCTTGTCTTATGCAATACTCTACATTTTTATGAAAAACGTTGAGGTTTAGCATCACAATAGATGCTTTAAAGTTTTCGATGATTCGTATCAATTATCAATATTTTACAAGCTCACTCATACACAATCATACTCACATTCAGTATTTTTCCCTTCCAGGAATACTTATGGTTGTGAATGTTCAATATTTTGTACATAACAAAATAACAAATGCATGCATATGCATACCATTGCATTGGAGATTGAGGAGTAGTACATTGTAAACATGATTACAAACTCGTAACAACTTGTTATTCTGAGACGGTCGCATGCTTATAAATAAATATAAATATTGAAGTCGATGAAGGAACTCTTGAAATTGTCATACATACATTGTGTTATGCATTAAGCATTGTCTGCCTGCGTGCGAGCATATACAATAGTGTGTATGGTATGGTGTATGACCATGTGATAATGGTAAAGTACCTGCATTCTGAATAGCAATTATATAATGTACTATTATACTTTTGAACTGCAAAACTATATATGTACTGATTCACACTAGCACACTAGTGTATATTCTTGACTACTCACGTCTCTCTCGCTCTCTCTGTCTTTCTCTGTCGCTCTATGAATGCATGCACTTGTATCTGTAAATGTGATTGTATACTAATAATGACGCCGATGTATAATGTACAGTGACTGTTGGTGGGCAAAAAAGCTTCATTACCTTTGAAACCTATGGAGGATCTTTTTACAAGCCATTGCTCTTTGAACCTGATGAAGAATGGATGGAATTGTGCATATGTAAAGAATATGGATACTTACATGGACGTGTGAACGTACACACTACACACATACGTCTACACTCTACACTCTACATTCTACACAAATACATTATACGTTTATGTATAAAGACACCAAAGACATGAATAGTTCATACATCTACATCTATATAGAAACAAGAATGCAGCTACTCAAAACTCAAATGCTCATAAGCAGCTCAAGGGATAGGACCATGGAATAGGAGCTCGGAAACCTTGCGATTTATCTATTTATAGCAATCTGTACATTTTATTGCATCTTTCAACTATTTCATTAAACACAACTCCCTTTAATAATTGCCTTTCTTTTATTCCAAGCACTTCATGCTCCAATTCCAACTTCATTTCAGTAAGCACCTAAATTGTACTTATACACTTGGAAATAATTCCCCCTTGAATTTTATCCCCATTTCATAATTTTTGCATGCTGAAAGTTTAAATAACAATTCAGCACATACCAATTCAGGATCAAAAGGTAAAAGGTAAAACCGTCGCCCATTCTCATACTACGTGATACTCGGTAGTTTGTTTTTTTGCATGTATCATAAGAAAAAAATAGCAAGTTTTTCCATTTTTACTGTGAACCAAATAAAACAAATTCGTCTCACAGTAGCACAAAAGAAACCCTGTTCACACTTACCCTGTTTGACAATTATTATACAGTTTGAATTTTACACACATATTGAATGGTATTATTATTCAACAATAGTTTTAAATTCATACATGTAGGATAGATTTCTAAATAACTTGTAATTTGACCTCCTGCTCAATTATAAAATATTCTTTTCCAGAAATATAATAATGTGCAGTTTTAGTGATGTATTTGAAACTGTACTGAATACTCAAGAATGATGATGACATTATTCATATTTGCTATTTAAATATTGAAACATTTCCAATCTTCTTTTGTTTTCCAATACTTTTCATCTAATTTGCATGTAAATAATTTAATAATATGGAAATCAAATATGTTAACAGTAGTAGAAAAAAGTAAAGGATTTTCTTGACAATACTAAGAAATAACATTAATAAATGAATCAAGAAAAATTATTACTTCATGAATATAATAATAATAATAATAATTCATATTGAATTGAAACCATTGATTTTTACGATGTGTTTTAATGCACTAAATAGGACATTTATACACATAAACACAAGTGAGTATACAGTGTATAGTATACAGTCAACATTTCTGCCTTTCCAAATACTAGTTAAATGCAAAAACTGTTCTATTGAAATGTTTTCTATAGAATTGAGAAGGGAAAAATGGAAGATAGTCAAGTTCAACGAGAAAGTACAGCATAATTATTGACATTTACAATTTACATCATTATTGGATATTATGACATGATATTGGTATTGATTTTGATCGTGAATGATGTAAGGTTCTATTATAGACTACAGAGAGAACTGTGAATAGTGAAAACATGTATGACTATATTTTACAAATTACAAACCGTCTATTGACTTTTGAGACGTAGATTTTGATAGAAAAATTTCCATGTATTTAACAAATAAACGGGGACAATGACTTTTATTTTTTTCTACTAATTGGGACAAATAATAAATAAATCCAATTTTAACATGTTATCGTTTTTATACATATGCCGCGATTCAACCTCACTGACATATACACACAATACACATATATATGGGTGACACATATAATATATACTGGATGCACGTTGCACATATCTACATGTATTACGCCGTTCTATGTGCAATGGAAACCGTGTCACTTATTGAAAAGTAGATTACTACAATGTTTCCTTGAAGAAACAAATCTAAATAAAACCAGTAAATCAGGAGGAAAAACAAATAGTGCATTCGGGATAAAGTTCAAACAACAAGAAACTTTGACTTTTAAATTAATCAGGTATCAAGCTCAAGTTGTGTAATTTTGTAAACTTGACAATTTCTCTATTTAATCAAAAGTAACTAGAAACTGTTGTAACTTTTACATTTCCATGTAAAATAAGAAACACTAATGCCAATAATAATCAGAGTATAATGACGCCAAATCTACAGTAAATAAAAGTACTTCAAAAAGTCACATGAGGATGAAATTATTTTGTTTATTAAAACAACATTACATTACATTTTAGTATAACGGAGTTGGGCGGATTTTCAACAAAAATGTCTCCTCGTTTATGTCTCCACTTTTACTTTCAAATACTGCATGTGTGCAAGAAATTAAATACCAAAATTTGATTACGTTATATATATATTTATTATTATAAAACTTTTAAAATTAAAATTAAATATTCATCTAATCCGAATATTGATGCCATATTATATGATTTTTAATCGTTTGCGACAATTATTGCAACATACACATTTCAGTTTTATTTATTATATTGTAAGATTTATTAAACATTTAGTACATATTACACAATTGTATTGATAGCAGATAGGCATGGCGAGAAAAAATAATGGTTTTCAAGTGAAAAAAGTGGTAAGGTTTTGTGTGTGTTGAATGTTGAATAATAGGCGATAATGAATAGAAATTGTCTCATATAAACTCCTTACAAGGGATTCATTGGCATGCTTTTGTATAAATATGAAGAACGAGGGGAAGCAATAAAATTGTAATAGCAGCAATTTACATGAACACCTCGGATATTTCTATCGGATCGTGTGTATTTTTTTTCTTCCATTTCATGACTATATGAAATATTAAATCTGAATAATCGATAACCTGAATGCAGACAGAATGTTAGTGTCTAATTGAATAATTAGTCTCTAATTATTTTGGAATTAAGTACTCGGCATGGCTGATTCTTTTTTTTCCAGGCTTAGAAATTTTTTGGCTTCACCAAACCCAACATTTTCTTTTGACGAAAACATGAAACATAGAATAGTTAATCCATATATTAACACGTAGCTTCACCACTTTTTTTACACTTGGTTCGCAGTGATGCGCTACATAATAATAATTCTCCCCTTTTGTATTTTCTACCATTACACCTATCACTGTAGACTGTAGACTCGGGTATCTGCATGCACACGGCTTTGCATCAAATATCAGCTATTTTGCGCACAATAACCCACGGAAACTCATGATTTGTACATTTTAATGTACAATGTGTACAGAATATAGGATGGCGACTTCATACTTTATACTATGAACGTTTCAAAGGGAGAAAAAAAAATTCAATATTACACCTTCACGTGTATTTATGCATTTTATACTTCATAAATACATTTACTCTTTTCCACGTCTCCACTCAAAAAACGGTATGCATAAGACCACTATTGTTATTAAAATAAAAACTTTTGTGCATTAATTTCACTAATTTTATTAATCAAAAGTAACTATGAAATTTTAAATTCTATAAATTATTGTACACTAGAGCATTCTATAATATATATTACAATGCTTTTTTATTTTTAGGCTACTGTGTACTGCATAAAATGTAGTATATGATATGTAGATAATTTTTTTTGTTGAAAATAAATACATTTCAGTTTTTAAAAGCGAAGACAGTAGTGTATTTTTGCTCTGTCTACAATCTACAATTTTTAATTCACTATGTGCACTAGGCACTAGTACTGCTAAATTATGTAGATTATAGTTCCTGATTCTTGAATTTGTCTTGCAGATTAGTTTTCTGATAAGAACATTATTCAGGACAATACACCATTCAATCATATGTACACCCCTTGGATCGCGGATGAGTGGAAAACAACGTAAAAGTAACCAAGAATGAGGAATGAGAAATGAGAAGAGAAGAAAATGCGGGGGATAAATTCATTTGTTCACATGTATAAATATGAAAATTATGCATAATGCAATCCATATTCTGTACACACTACATTGTACATATAATTTAGAAAATAACGCTGAAAAAAAATCTATGAAAGAAAGGATTCTACATTCTACACAAACAAAACGACTACTACCTCCACTTATTCTTCTTCTTATTCTTCTACTAATACTGCTACTACTAGTAGTAGTAATACTACCGAGTAGTGAGACGAAGACGATGATGATGACGACGAAGGAACAGCGTGAGTTATGACAACGAATTAATTAGCCAAGCACCATTTGTTTTACCAACCAAGACGAAGAATTCACATTTTCCATTAGTTCGTTTTCTTTTCGTTTCCTTATGCTACCAGTTTTTCTTCTGCTCCTTTTTCTTTTGCTGCTCAAAGCAGTTTTGAACAGAAAAAAAATAATAGAAAGAAACACAACATACTATAGTAGTACCCGCAAACGAAAAGGAATAGAATCTTCACGAGAATAAATAAAACTTGGATAGATATACGTGTAAAGTGTAAATGTAGTAGCAATAAAACGAAAACATTAGAATATGAGAATACTATAGAATAATTTTTATTATGAAGATTGTGCAAAATGAAATGAAATGTGAAAACAACCTATAATCTATAATCTGTGATACAATATACTATGTTTCTGCATGATCTTATGCGTTACATAATATCCTCTCTTTTTCTTCCTCTATCAACATATCCTAATTATTATGTTACTAAATACCAACCTACAGTAAACCGTGCAGACGAGACGAGACAAGACATGGCAGAAACCGTACGAAAGACTTTTTCGTTTTGAACTACATGTAACCCGCATTCGTATAGATGTATTTTTGTATACATCTGTCTGCAGTCTGCACATTGTACATAGTTGAGATCGTGTGTAGTATGTAAGTTTACGAGCGTAGTGAGAGAAAAATGAAAAGTTGGAAATTTTATGGGATGATGATGAACATGTAGCAAGACGTATCACATCTAATAAGCATAATTTACTACATTAATATTTTACTATTGATTTACCTACAAATGATAACATGAAGATATAAATAATTTAAAACGGCAACCTTTCAACCCCATTTTCCACCACCTACTCAATGTCACACTTTATAATTCATAAAACTCAAACTATACAGTAATAATTTTAAATTATTCTACAAATCCCTGTGAAAAATTTTGGTTATTACTTATAGTCTCATTCCCAAATCCCAAACAACCCAAGTTAACACAAAACGTAAAAACACAAGAGGGGTGGAATGGTGAATATAATAATAATAATAGTAAAGAAATATACCGAGACAAACTACGTGCAAACGACAGATTTTAGGGAGCGAGCGAAGCGAGCTCCCTTTATTCTATCATGTTGTCTGTCCGTCTGTCTGTCTGTCTGTCCGTCTGTTCTTTTCACGGTTTCAGCCAAACGGATTGACCAAATCACATGCGGTCTTTTTTATTGACATTGTCATTATTGCCGTCAGTGCTGTATGTATTTTTCGTTACCCTGCGACTTCGGGAACCTTCCGAAATCCGGGTTTTACTCGGTTTTATTCGGATTTTTATGCGAGAAATCCACATACAACCGTATAAAACCTAGAT